>JAFIRS010003620.1:0-124263 GCA_018342105.1 Gonioctena quinquepunctata | reverse complement strand
GCTTTATTCTGCAGTCTATCCATTCTCAGTATTTGAGTTTTTGAAGACTGCGGGATATCGACAGGCCGTCATCGCCATCCAATTATTTGTTTGTATTTTCCCCTGTTGTCTAGCGATGGCTGGGTTGGTGAGGGGGTAGGTTTGCTTAATTGCGGCTACCCCTCTGCAACCCACGCTTATGTTCATCAGATTCAAGTTGTCCAATTGCCTCCCAGGCTCACTGAGGGCTTCCAATCACTCTGTTGTTTCATCCTAATTTCCCAAGGATCTTCACGTTAGTTCGTTCCCTTGTGAAATCAATTACCTCTGTCTTGTTAGGATTCAACTTGATCTTGTTGTTCCCCATATATGGTATGACCAACCGATCCAGATTAATCTGGAGCTGCCTGGCAGCCACTTCGCTGTGGAACAAGTGGGCATAGATTGCGGTATCATCCGCGAACATAGCCGTCCCCGTTTGAGCGAAGGTCGGAAAGTCATGTGTATACAACGAATACAAGATCGGTGATAGCGAAGACCCCTGTGGGACCCCCGCACCGCTTGCATGCTCCGGCGAGCCAGTTCCGTTTACATTTACCCTGAAAGTCCGCCCAGTTAGGTATGATTCCAGAATTTTAATGAGGTAGATAGGCATGCGTGCCTCCGACATTTTAGTAATTGACCCTCCTGTCCAGACGGTATCAAAAGCTTTTTGCGTATCCAGCAAGACCATAACCGTGTTGCGGTCTCCGTCTTCCTCTACCCCGTGAACAACTCGGGCTACTTGCGAGGTCATTGAATGACCTCTCCTGAACCCGAATCGCTCAGCCGGGATACCTCTCCGCTTCTTCCTCGAATTCCACAACACGATTCATGAGGACCTTGTCCACCACTTTGGCCACCACACTAAGAAGTGAGATGGGCCTGTAGCTATCTATATTAAGCTTGTCTCTCCCAGGCTTCAAGAGCGGGATAGCTTCAGCTTTCTCCGGGTAGCGTTGCCACTTTATGACTGCGTTCATGATGTGGATTAGTTGGACCAGCGATTTTCTCGGCAGGTTCTTGAGAAGAACGGCGTTCAGTTCATCTGTATGTTTTCTATTTTGTGCACTTTGCTGAAATATTCTTCGAATGAATCGGCTTTTCCTGGGCCACTCACAATGGCTGGAACGGGCTCTCTTTTCCGTTGAAATACTTTTGTCATGTGTCCAAAGTGAGTGATCCCTCACGTTGAGGTTCTCAAGCTAACGACTCCACATATCGTTGGAATTGGCTTCTAACATACCCGTTATTTCGACCCCCAGCCTCATGAAGTGCTCTTTGTGTTGGGGATTTCTAGTTGTTTGCCATTTTTTCCTTTCTCTATTCTTTAACCCTAATTAGTTCTTTGATATTGTCTGGAATCGTAACTTGCTTTTCCCGACTATTTTGCTGGTTGTTTTATCGCGTGCTATATGCATTATTTTAACGAACTTTTTTTGTTTCGTATTCTATATCTTTTACATTTATGTTTGAGTTAATAAACGTTATTCGATTGAGGATACGTCTGTACTCCTTCCAGTCACAGTTATAATAATCGATCTGGCCTTTTCGATATTTTCATATTTGTTGTGTTTGAAATGAAATGTGACTGAAAGATGGTCTGAGGTAAGCTCGCTCAATGCTTCCAACTCACTTAGGTCTACGATATTTTTTAGAACAACCAAGTTCATAGTCGTTGGCGACGTACTGTTAACGGATAATGAGTAGGTTCGCTACTCCTCTGAATTATCACTTCATTATTCGTGGAATACTTCAGCAAAGTTATTCCATTCGCGCTAGCTTCCGTCGGCTGCCTCTCCATCAGAGTTCCTAGCGTTAAAATGCCTCCCAAATCACCTTGTTGGAACGCTTAATCCTGCTGAGTAAATTTTATGCTGGGCGCGCAGTATACCGAGAATATACATGTACCATCATTGAGTTTTATGCCCACATGCTCTATGTTTGAATCTCTCCGCGGTATTTCTACAAACTTTATGCTGTTTTCAATTATCATAGTTACACCCCCTGCGGCCCTCTTGCCTCCTAGTCTATCAGCTCTAATGGTGGTGAATCCCCTGAATTTTAGGCCATGTTCCTTCTGGAGTTTTGTCTCAGACAGAAGCATTAGATCAATGGAATGCTCATGAATGAAGCTGCTGAGAAGCGCAAACTCCCCAGCAACTCCATTCGCGTTGAACATGCATTCCTTAATACCTCTATTTCGTTCCGTTATGAAAGAAGTATTGTGCTGTTGTACTAGCTCGTAAGCCATCCGGCGTGTTTAACAGTATGTTATATACTCAGAAAGGTTACCTGGGTTGCTTTGAAGTATTGGGGTGTGAGGAATGGGGATCCTTCCGTTGCCTGGATCCTCCTTCCGACCTGAATTGGCGGCAGGTCTCCTCCTCTTCTGGGATGAGTTGGTTCCCTCTGGTCTGGGCGGAGCAGCAACGGGGGATTCCTGGCGAGCTCTCTTCTTGACTCTTCCACGTTGACTTTATGGGGATGCGCTCGCCCTGGAGCGTTCTCTCTTCTCGTCTTCCCGTTGTCTCTTGTTGGATAGTGTGACCCCTGGTTGGCGTTCTCCTTCCTTTTTAGTCACTCGTTTTCCACCTGTGGTGCTGGCACGTACCTCGGCTGCCTGCTGGCTGTTTGCATTTCCAGTCTTTGATCCATGAAGTCGAGCTTCTTGAGGTATACCTCGCAGATTTGAGCATTGGCTGGGTGTTTTCCCAAGCTATTGCAGCATTCAGCGGAGATTATCTTCGGCTTTGTGCATTCCCTTGTGTGGTGATGTTCTATACACTCTGCTACAATTGCTTGTTGCATGCACCCACTTTTGGCACCTATGGCATTGTACTATACGTTTATCGTACCTCATCATTTCCCAGGATACGATAGCGTGCATAATTGTTTTAACTTTATTTTTTCAAAAGTTCAATGTAACTTTCGAGGTGGTTGCTACAATCAATAGCCTCCTATCAGTATTTCTCATTTTTCTCACGCTTTTAACTTTCACTCCTTGGCTTTCGACGCTTTCCTTCATATCGTTCGTTTCCGGATTGTTATCTAACCCTCTTGGCAAGAAGGTATAGGTTTTGTCCCCTTTCGTGGTGAACGAATAGAATTGTTGTTTGCTTTGCTTTAGGATTTCAGTAGCTTTTTTGTGATCCTTCTAACAGTTTGTCATGAAAACTGTTTCGTATCTGTTGTATTCAAGGTCAAATCCTTTTTCCATCTCCTTTTCCCAGTAGTATCATGGTCGCCTTACTGACTGGCAGGGTGCCATCGATTATTATACGTGGCATGCTTTTTTCTTCCGCTTCTCGTGGGGGTTCTTTTCCTGACTTCTTGGCTTTGCTCCTGTTTGCTGGGTCATCCGTATCCGTTTCGCCGTCCTGGCTTTTATTTACATTAACTTGCTCGGCTCCTCTTTTTCTGGCCGCTATTTTCCTTTTCCTGCCATTTTTCCTCTTTTGGGGCGTGTATTGGCTCTGACTTTGACTTGGCATATCTGATTCAGTGCCTCTGTCCGTTTTCTGCTAATCCTGCCTTAAGTAAGCTAATATGTTATATTGATTAGCTAACTCTAGGTTGTAGCTCTGTCTTCTATTGAACTTATCCAATTGCTTGGGTGTCCCTTCACCTTTTGCCTTTTCTAGATTAGCATTTGCCTTTTTCGGGGTCAGTGTGCATTTGTTCCCAACCATTGTGATCTTTCCGTTTCTTGTTGGCGAAGCTAAGAGCCTCATTTTTGCTGTAATTTCTTTTCTTTCCGATCTATACTTTCTTATTGATTTTCCGTGGTAATGCCTGTAGATGACTTCTGTGTCTCCTTCTGCAAATGCAGTATACGGGAGGTCGTCCACTCTAGTTTTGTCGTAGTTATCACGCCTTTTTAGTATTGACTCATTCGTCTGTTTTCTGGCTTCGGTCTTGATATCCTCTTCGATTTGATCGTATTCGTCCTGCGCTTGACGCAGAGCTTTCTCTCTATCGCTTGTGTTGCTCTGTTTCCCTCTATCTTTGACTTTGCCCCTGGGCATGTCTCTATCAGTATGGCAGCTTGTCTCATCCGTTTGGGAGTTTCGACCCGTATAATCAGTATCTTTCCCTCTAAATGGCCCTGCTTCATTAATCTTCAACCGATATTTGGTCTTTAACAATTTTTTTGACATCTTCTCTTCCTCTTTTGTTTTTCATCTTTTCCAAATCGACTTTCTCCAGCTCTTTCTTTCTCAGGTCTTTCAGTTTTTCCTCTCTCTTTTTTCCATTCTTTCTTTTTCCTCTTCTGTGTTGAATTTTATTATGTCGACTTGCTTTTGATTGGTTGTGGAGTTTTCTGTCTTTCTGCAACTATATTAGCATTTTGTATTTCATTTACGGCCATATTTTCCACTATTTCCATTTGTTTATCCTTCCGGCAATACTCGCTATTGAACTTGTCATTGGTTTCTATCACATTTTGTATTCTATCATATTCTTTTTCCGTAATGAGGCAATTCCCCTTTCGAATCGATAAGCCAGGTAGTTCCCAAAAGAAATGGATGAATATCCCTGCTCTTGGCGACAAGGTAGTAACTGAAATGAATTGATTCTACAACGATCAAAGCTCGAATAGCCCTCACTGTGAATTGAATGGAGTAAATCGATAAAAGGAACTCATTAAATGTGAATCAAATTTCATGCTTGAGGAATATATTGAATCGAGTGTTCTGAGACTAGTTAAGCAATTCTTTCTCAAGAGAAAACCAAAATAATCTCATAAACGTATAGTTATGAAATTAAATGAAAAATTGCTTACCAGAGAGCTGTCCTATAAGGTACTGCAGAACTGTCCCAGAATAGTCGAATACACCCTTTGCAATCGGAATCCATGGAATAATTCCCAGGTAGTGTGAGGTAAGTGAGCGCTTGTCCACTCGAAATTACCAATTCTCTCGTACCTAAAAATGGAAAAAGCGTAGAACTGATTCCCAAGAAAAAATTAGTCGCAAATGGTCTGAACGGATTCTACGTCACTTAATGCTCGCCCAAAATGGCCGAAATATATTTTTTTTTTGGTTTTTTCTTTATTTAAATACAAAACACAAATCAATTTTAATAGAAATTAGCCAAAGGGAGTATCATATACGATATGTTGGATATAAAATAATTCAATCAGAAATTCACTGATAATTCCAAAGTTACGAAAATGTAGAATGTATCCTTGACCATCAGCAATAACCATTCACTCACCATCTAAGAATTCAAAGATTACAAGCATATAAAAAGCGGAAAAAATTATGTTAATCACCTACAACATTAATTGCAAGATCAAAAAAATTATTATACTCCACCAATTTCAAAAGTGGTCGCTATTCAATTCACAAATCGTAATGTCCAAAATCAATTCACTCACCACACCTATCTAACTTGAGGTTCAATCGAAGAAAGAGATCGATCATTCTTTCGGTTCGAACAAATCACCAATTCTACCTGGGTTTTTTCACAAACTATTCTCGGGTTTTTCTCTATTTGAAAACACTTGAGGAAAAAACACATGCTCAAGTCGAACAACTTGACATGAATATGATGGTCGATTATAAAGCGCGCATTTTCGACGATCTGGGCAGGGACTCTGACCCGTACCACCGTGAAGATAAGCAGAAAAGTTATAAGAAATTGGTTATGTATGAGGAAGTAACGAAAAATTCGTTACAAGTGAAGATATGAGGTTCTCACTTCCACTACCAGAACTCCTTGAAATAAGATCTTGAAGGTGAGGAGGTCTCAGAGAATCCAATCCTCCCGCGGAGCTGCTTCGGAAAGATTTCATTGCTTTTATAACTCCTTTTTCTGTGACTTTCAGTGTTGTGGAATTTTCACATCCCATATGAGAAACATCATTTTGTGGGTGTTAAAACTGGAGTTCCATCAGGGTAGAGTCATCAAAATCTGCGATACTGTCAGATGAAGTTATGAGTTTGATTGCGGGAGAAATATCACCATCGGACACTCCATTTACAATGGATCCAATAGGATTTATTCTTTTATTGCATGGGGGCTCCGATTCAGGAACACAGGGAGGGGTGGAATTGCTGTTATTGATATATGTGGAAAGGGAGTCCCTGAGGTTCTTATTCGATGGTGGAAAATGAAATGATTATAAGCGATGGATAGCAAAAACTTCCAGCTTTCTAGATAATTTTTCAGGATGCACTCATTTATTGCTTTGCTCCACGCTCACGCAGCACAACTTCTGGCAACTTTTGGAATACTCTCAATTATGGAGATGAGTTGCTTCAGATTAGCAAGACGGGCGTTAATAGCTTCAGTTGAACTTGAAGTAGAGTATCTTGTTTAGGTGAATTTGGGGAAATGTTTGTAGAACGTTGAAGAAGTTGTGAGGGGTCTTTCCCCCTACGGCCTCGGGCGCCACCTTTTGGTTCATAGTGGAAAATGCCGCTTTTGCTCCAGGCAGTCTCGGTGAAGAGAAACACTCCAGGGGTCAATATAGTAGTGACAATGTAACGGGGCCAGTAAGGCTTTGATTGCCCTCAACCGGGTTTCGAACCTGGGTGCCGACTGCGCACTAGATGATCATATTCTGCTCAAGATAGTGAATGAAACACTTCTCAATAAACAGGATAAACAGGTATAGTATCGAAGAAATACAGACAGGGTGGCTGACGACAATTGGCAAGCATCTATATACAGAGAAAGCGGGGCGGGTGTTTCAAAGCGAGCGGGGTAAACTCATTATCGTAGCAACCAGAAAGCTCACGCAGGGGGATGGAGGGGGGATATCGTACCCAGTAGTATGCAAGCCCTGATTATTCGTAGTATGAAGTGGGTATCAAAAGTAAGCTTCTACGGACGGCCAAAGCGACAAATTTCAGTAGCACTCCGTAATGCTCCACGTGGAGGCTGGCTCAACCTATACCTCCTAGTTGAGCCTAGCCTTCATACTCCCACTTCATCTACTTGGCCCCTACTCATTACCACATTGGATCGTATGAAGATGAGACGCGAGAGATGTCTACTCCATCAGTGACCGTACCCAATTTCCCCTTTCACCCCCTAATCTACGCTGAAGCGCAGGAAGGTGAGACACGAAAAATGTCTACCCCTATAGTGCGACCTCCGCCCGAACTTTCTATCTTCATCTTACCCCTGTATTTTCCCGATCAAGCCACGTGGGAGCGCAGGAAGGTGAGACGCGAGAAATGTCCACCCCTTCAGTGCGACCTCCATCCGTGTTCAATATCTCTTCAGTGCGACCTCCGCCCGTGCTTTCCATTTTTTTCTCACTCTATTATGTGCATTGAACACCTCAAACCACGTATCACCTCACCAAACTGCCCTTTTTGCAAAGGAAACAAAATGACTCATCGGCTTCATTTCACTTGCCAACACGGTCACGGTCCATCAATTTTCGCACGTGGTGATATGGAGCGGAACTTAAACACGACTCAAATTACTAGCGCATTAAAATGAATATGGGCCTCTTACGGCTATGGTTCGATCATGCGCGCATCGCACCTGTGGTACTTACAAATATTTTCGATACCTTTCACCTGAATAGTCACCAAACGCCGCTATCACTGCTACGGCAAGATAGTCGGTGAGGCTTGGGAAGGTGGTAGGCTTCTTCGGTAGTTGGCTCACACTTCGGATGGTAGACTCGGTAAGTTAATGATTCTTTGAAATCTTTCTAAATGGAGCTACTGTCGATTTCTCCCTCTTTAGCTGATTTTTTCCAACTGAGATTAGGCGCGTGCTGGTTTGGGGTCTCTGCCGATCCAGATACAAATTATATTTTCATAGTATAATTACCCAGCCTGTGAAATTCTCCTTGGTAGCAATCCAGGTGATGTGTCGTTGGCTGATGACGTCAGATGGTAGCGTACGCATATGTTCGAACTGACTGATTTTTCGGGCTTCTAGCGGGTGACTGAATGTTCTTGGCGACGTTTGTTTATAGCTCAGCTGGCTCGATGAAACGTGCTTTCTCGACACGGTGGCGTGCGCAAGTAACTCTAGCGCATTCTTTATATACACGCGTCGCGGCATCGGCGTGGTCTACGGAGAGTGTTTAGCCTATTTATCGGGTAAGGTTTGATCCAAGGATTCATCACGAATACGAATGGTATTTTGAGGCCTATTATTACCGACGAGATGAATTTAAATCCTTTCAGGGAGCTTTTTTATTCATTTATTCATTTAATGATACACTGTTCTACAGGTTATACCCAACTACAGAACAGGGATATAAGTTACAAATACAGTACAATACAGAATAACAAGTTAACGAACTAATAATACATATCGAGATTAACTAAAGTTTGGTTGTTCAACATAGCGGAAAAATAGTAACTCCGTTACACGATAATGATGAATGGTGAATTTTGGTTCTGTGAATTTTCAAACCCCGGAAGTTTGGAATTTTCTGTAACAAATATCCTAAAATGTTGAATGATTATTTTTCAATGAAATATCTCCAAAATCTGTATTGGTTTTTGAATAATTCATCACCTTCAAATCGATTGACATAATTTTGGCGTTTTCTTCCATTGAAATCCAAACATCCGTTTTCTACTGGATGGAATTGCGTGAGAACCAAAGGTATTCGCCACTCTGAAGGAATATATAAGTACTTTTGGCACAATATATACAATTGTCTTTGATAGAATAAAACATTTCCAAAGTATTTTGATTTCAACTTCATTTTTTTTTAAACATGTGGAGGTCAGCTACTCCCCGCGCTCTCTACTATTATCTATTGCATGCGTCTATGTATTTTCATAGCCATAAAAAATTAACAATCACAAACTTTAAGGCAATATATTATAAATCTGTATGTGGCTGGGAGAATAAGTTTATACTCTTGAGTCTGTTTTTAAAATGTGGTATATCGATACTTTTTTCATTCGAATAATTATTTTCTGCTGTTGAGTCTCGTGTGTGTGTGTGGAATTTTGCAATCGATTTCAAACATCTTAATGAGCTTATGACGACTTGTAATCATAACACATGACGTCATATGCACTGCCAGAAACAATCAAAACATTATGTTTGGCGAAGCACAAAGATTTAGGAAGGCGTTTTCTCTGTCGCATGAACTGCCACTGGAGGAGCCATCCATAACATTATATTGAATAACAATATTCCTACCGGACAGACAGATAAACGAAAATACGGTTAAGAAAGCGGGTTATTATTGCATTGTCATCATATTCCTAGCTATGCTTGGAATCCCAAGTCTTCAGCTCTTCGTGGAGTAAGTTTGAAATCGATTGCAAAATTTGCACTAAACAGACAGACAGACCATATGCACCGCCAGCAATAATTCCAGCATTCTGTTCATACAACAATGAATTCATCCAAGCACGAAGATGTAGGATACTGATTCCATCGTTTTGCATGTCTCATAAACTACCATTGAAGGTGCCACTCAAATCATCATATACAATAACATAATTTTCACCTCACAGAGAAAAGAACTAACACACAGCTAGGTTTGGAAATTCAAGATTTAAGCTCATCGGGAAATTACTTTGAAATCGATTGCAATTCCCAAGCAGCATTATAGTGACGGAAACTGATACTGCAACTTCGACTCGGTGGTTATCACGTCATCACCACTGAATCCGCCACTATACAGTAAAAATAACTAAAATTGTATATTTGTATGGTTTTAGTCACGTTATTTCCATCTATAGTAGCCACTCCACAGTCTATAACTTATTAGTGTCATTCGAGGTGTCTGAAACATTATGGCCACTGAGCAAATCAGTTTGAAGGTTCTCAAACTTCCGCGGTAACCATCCTGTACCACTTCACTTAGAAGTTACAGTCACTTTCAAGAGAGTATGATAGTTTCAGTGACGTTATGGCAACTTCCATGAAACCTTCAATGTGACAGGCACTTGATTGTGATATGTGGTGATGGTTGCCACGTTCTTGCTATCTCCATAGGTGATATCCACAGTTCGCATTCAATAAAAATCACTATAAATTACAATAACCTTCAAAATTCACCATTTCGCGCGATGACGAAAGCTAACCTAAGTTTTCTCAGATTATTTCATTGTGGCGTACAGAAAGTTTGTTTAACCTGTTGTTACAATCAACGTGAAACATAAATGATATTTATTCCATATGAAATGGGTTAGGCGTTCTCAATAGACAATTTTCCTTGATTTTGAAGTGACCGTGAAAAAACCAATTTTCTCCAATTATTTTATTGTGGTTTACAAAAAGTTCGTTTTATCTGTTACGTGGAACGTGAATGATATTCATTTGATATGAAATGGGTTATTATGCGTTTTCAATAGACAATTTCCCTAAATTTTAAACTGACCGTGGATTGGTCAGCGCGATGACGAAAACTAACCCAAGTTTTCTCAAATTATTTTATTGTGGTTTAAAACAAAAATCGTTTTAGCTATTACGTGAAATCTGGATAATATTCATTCAAAGTAAAATGGGTTATGCGTTTTCAATAGACAATTCCTCTCGATTTTGTGTGAAAAGGTTAATTTAAATAGATCGGATTTCTGACTTATGCTCCAACTTAATATTTATACTTCAATTGTTAATTATGTTCGCATGAATGCCATCATTTTCATTACTTATTAATTGATACTTATTACTTGATACTTGATAATTGTTGATTGGAGCTGCATAAATCCACTATACTTGCTACATGTCCATTTTCAACAATTAATGAACATGTACCCGCAATTTCGGGGTTATAACTCCGAAGGGGCAGGTTATAATAGCCCGACGTGTTCGCCCCTTCCAAGGGTATGAGACCTATTGTAATTTTTAGGTTATAACTTTGGAGTGGTGAGTGAGTTTTCCTTGAATAAAGTGTATTCAGATGGCGCGTGCTCACAATCGAGCTACAACATACATATTTCACATAAAACTATCCAAATCCAATATACTTACTTACGCGTTTGTATGTTCACATGTTATATATTTTTATAGTTAATCAAGTGTTAGGAATGAATCAGGCAAAATGTAAAAATGAGGAACATTTATCACAAAAATATGTTGCTGAACAGAGATCGAGCTACATGTTATTTACACAAACGCAGTCAGTTCCTCAACGTGTCTAGTGTCGGCCACTACATATCCACGTTTTTGCCAGGTGACCACAACGTGGTTGGAATGTGGCTATCTGAGATCCAGGAACGTAGATCGGAACGTAGCAGCCACAAAAAAAGTGTTTCCCATTTTGGTGGCCGCCGCATGATAGAACTGTGTATATAACGTGGCAGTGGTTGTGGTTAAGCACTTAAAAAAAAACAGAATCGTAGCCGCTACGTTCCGTCCACTTAAAATGCTACTGTGAAAATTTTCAACCAAATAGACAAACAAACATACATGCAGACAAGAGAGCGAGTCAACAAAAACGTGGTCAAATGCTGTTTGCGTTTTCTAGAGAAAGTATGTTTCATTCTGCTGCAAAAATTGCTATTGTTATTAACACAAAAACAAAAAAGGGGTTCAGTTTTTTGGGAAATACTCAAAAACTACAAGAGATAGCGGAAATGGAAAAAAAAATTCTTGAAGAGGAGGATATTCTCAATGGAGGAGTCATGACTTTTGGACCACTATCTCCATTATTGATTATTTTTATTTAACGCTGAGGATAGGGCTCCGCGCGATCGCTACGTCATGAGCGGGCCGTCTCTGAAGAGAGTATACCGCATGAAATATTTTTTTATAGTAACATGTCAATTTCAAATTCTCATGAATTATGGTGTGTTTTCAACAATTGAAAGAACAAAGTGCCATTAGAAAAAAAAAGTTCATTTTTCAACAAATTAGGCATTTGTTGATTAGTTCTCATTTTTTGGACCTTGGTTTTCATAGAAAACGGCATAAATGTTTAGATAATAGCTCTAAAAAAGTTTCGCCCCCTGGAGATCAGGTTATAAATATTTTTAAAAGTTGTTCATTTTGTTAATTATAATTTTTTAAAGTTAACAAAAAATGAAAAATAAAAAAAAATTGGTAAAAAAGAATTGTTATCCATATGTTCTGCTATTGATGTTTTTGCATGAAATGAAGGCATTCAATAACATCCGAAAAAAAATATTAATTGTTTATAAACAAATTGATTGGTTGAATATTTTTGAAAAAATTTCATTTTGCCATTTTGTTGTCTAGAATAGAATAGAATAGAATATAATTATTTTACAGAAAATAAATTTATAAAAAAAATTTTTTATTGTCTATAATAGTTTTTTTATATTTCCATTATTTAAATAATTAGTTGAGATTTTTTTTAAATCTCAATAAAATAACAAAAAACAAAATATATTTTTTTTATATTAAGTTAACGATTTTTTATAAACAAATTTCAAATATCATCCTATGTTTCTGCTGAAACTATTGGAAATTGCAAAAACAACCATATGCAACAAAGTCTCGATTTTTTTCATTTTTTATAGGTTTTTCTCAAATCACTTTATATAATTTCTTATGAAAATAGTTGAAAAACAGATAATGAATGATTTTACAAAAAACTGTATATCTTGAGTATTTATTAATGAATATGTGAATAAACACTGCCAAAATACATGATGAAGTTGACATTATTTAAATGAATCCGTGAATTTCATGAACAATCAATGTTAATGACTGAAACCAACATTTTTTGAATAATTCACTACTAGCTTACAAAATCGTCCTCCAGTACAAAATGCCTAACTTTCCATAATTCAAAAGTTATATGCACTATAAGAAGTAGATGACGAGATTGTTCATAAAAAAATGCATATAAACAGGAAACCATGACAGATACAGACTTGGTGAAAAGTTTATTTAAGAGATGATCTTGAATATTGATAACTGTATCTTTAAAGCTTCAAAAGTTGAAGCGGTTTGTTACTTAAAAAATCAAGTGGCCGCTGCAAATTTTATATACCGTAATTTTAAGAAAATCTATAATAAATATAAAATATGTTTTTTCGACACTTTGTTACATATGGTTGTTTCTGTAATTTGAGTAGTTTCAGAAAAAAAGATATAATGAGATCTGAAATTTGTTTATATCAGATTGTTAACTCAGTTTCAATATTTTATTTTCATTTTTTGTTATTGTATTGAGAAATGCCAATTATTGTTTTTGAAGGAAAAAAAGTCTTACCTAATTATTTGAATAATGGAGCTACAAAAAAAACAATTATATGCAATAAAAAAAAAGACAACAAAATGTCAAAAAAAAATTATTAAACTAATCCATTTGTTTTAAAACCATTTACAAACAAATGTGCTTAATTTTTTTTTTCGAATGTTATTACATGCCTCCGTTTTATGCAAATACAGCAATAGCAAAATACATGGTTGAGAACATTTTTTTAACAATATTTTTTTGATTTTCCATTTTTTGTTTACCCCTACCCTCTATATTTTTTCATTTATATATATATATATATATATATAGATAAAGAGAAATTTGTTACGAATCCAAGAGAGTCCACCATCCGCCAACAGCTGTTTCATGGTTCCCAATCATCAGGACGGCTTGTGGTCTCTTTCAAATTCGTATCAATTATCTTGTAGTGTTAATACCTACCAGCAAGTACGAAAATGTGAAAAGCAGCATATTATAGATATATATATATATATATATATATATATATATATATATATATATATATATATATATATATATATATATATATATATATAGGGTATAGTGTGTTCTTGAATCTTGGTGATTGTATTTTTGGAGTTTTCTTGGGTTTCAGATTCGATTGTATGAAAACGAGAAGAAAATTACATTTGTCTAGACGTTTCGCCCTCGTTCGTATTAAAAACATTTGAATCTTAAAATAAAATATTGGTTTGTATAAAATCAATGTGGAAAGTAAGGTTTTGTCTGAAAATAAATTAAATTACCTTTTGGGTTACGTATTTTGGTTTTACCATGATTGTGTTTTGTTCCCAACAACAGTTGGATTTTGGCGCGGTGTTGAATCTTGTTGCATCATTGTTTTAACGGAAAACTTTTAATATTGTGTGGTTTGTTGTTTTGTAAATTGTCAATAAAGGCGCGTGAACGACGTAGTGTAGAACTATTTATAGGTATTTTGTTTGTTGTTGGTAGGCCTGTAGTACACTCCGCTGGGATGGTGTTGTGTTCGTGTGTGGGGGTGATATGGGTAAACTGAATAATGATTTGTTTCAGTTGGGATATATTTATTCGTTTTCAAATTAGAGTGTGGTATATTTGTCCCAAATGGTTTATGTCTGTGTGTGCGGTTGTTCATGGCATGTTCGTTTTGTTTTATATGTATCATTTCTTTGAATGTTCTTTCATCTTTGTTTTTCTCGTATGTTAGTACTTGTATATTATTGAAATTGGGGTTATGATTTTCTGTAATAATGTGTTTGTTGAAAGTGGTACTTGCTTGTTAAGCATATTTGTTGCCATTTATTCTTTTACATAATAGTTGTGCGGTCATTCCGATTTAGACTTTGTCACAATCATCACACGGGATACTATATACTAGATTTGATCTTTTCACTATGGGGTCTTGGCTTTTTGGAGGGGTATAATTTTTTTAAAACGTTAAATGATATTAAACTTGTTGAAATGTTGTGTTTGTTTAGGATGTTTTTTATATTATCAGATAGTTTCGGTATTTAGGGAATTGTGGTGTATGTTGTTGGTTTGTCGGATTTTTGTTTTGGTTTTGTTTTGTTATGGAATTTGTGTGTGCGTTCTTTGATAATTCTGTTCATCTTTTTGTTTGGATAGTTGTTATTAGTGCGCGTTTTTCTAACTTCATCCAAGGCTTTGTCTCTTAGTGATGGACTGCTCAGAATAATCACTCTATCTGTTATGCTTGTAATAACACTTTTTTGTGGGACATGGGGTGGTTAGAATCATAGTTCAGATATCGTCCTGACCAAGTCGATTTTGTGTACCATTGTGTTTTAATTTTATTATGTTCGTTGAATAGTGTGAGGTCAAAAAAATTGATTGTATTGTTTTTTTTCTGCTCAGATGGTAAATTGTACCTTGGTATGAAATGTACGAGATGCATTTTGGAGTTCGTCGATCTTATCGAGGGGTATGGCTATAATGCAGTCTCAACGTATCGTTTATAGAACGATAAGTCAAAACTTAAATTGTTAATGATGGTTTCTTCTAGATCTTCCATTATCAGTTGTGCCACTGTGCTCGAAATTGGGAAACTCATTGCATATCCATTATTTTGTTGGTAGAATTAATCTTTGTATCGGAAGTAGTTTGTGGATAGTGTGTGTTCTATTGCTGTTATGGATTCTTTTTTTGAGAGTGGAGTGTGTTCTTCTTAAATGTGTCATTTTTCATTTATAATCTTTTTAACTAGGTCATTCGAGATGGTTGTATATACTGATATGACGTCCAGTGATACTAGGATATTATTGTCTGGAATATCAACTGTGTCAATAGATTCTTCAAAGGTGAACGATTCTTTTATGTAGTAGTTGTTTTGACCTATTACGAAAGGGCGAACCGTCTGAAAAATGTAATTTTCTTCTCATTTTCATACAATGTGAATCCCACGGAAACTCCATATATATATATATATATATATATATATATATATATATATATATATATATATATATATATATATATATATATATATACTCCGTTATTTTCACTAACAAAACTAGTTTATTGCATTCCTTGTGCAAGTTGTAACCATGAATATATAGGTTAAACAGCTAGGTTACCAAAAGAACGTATAAGTACCCATAAAAGTGATTGTAGACTTCACCCTGAAAGATGTGCTCTCAATGAACATGTTAATGAAGAAGATCAAAATATGGATTACAATTCCACAACAATTTAAGTAAAAAAAAAGAATGCTTCAGAACGAATCTTTTTGGAAATGGCATTTATTTCTCAATCCAACAATTGTTTAAACAAAAGAACAGATCTAAATCAAGTGGGATCTATTCTTATTTATTAATCTTAGACAAGAACCCGAATGCTCTCAATAATAATTGATCTTCTTTCTCTATTTAATACAAACCAACATGAAAGATATAACAAATATAATAACATAATAAAATTTATTTATCCATAATTTTACCATTATAAAATCTCATCTTCAGTAGTAATTGCAATTGATGTTTCCAATTTCATTTGGACAGCTGAGACCAAATGTCTCTTCTTCTTCTTAAAAATTATTACAAATTGACGTTGACATTTTAGGTAATGTTAATTTCCAACCTCTATGTCTTGATTTTCCCACACTTTCACATTCATAACCAGAGAATGTTTGCCACAATTGTTCTCGGCTTTCAGTGAATTTACCAGTAATATTTTGTTACAAATATTGTTCCATATAAATCTAATTTTTTTAAGTTTTCAATACGTCTTTTACATCTTTTGTATTTCACCGAAAAAAACCTTCTCACTAACATTGTGAGTGAGATTATTTTTTATATTTATCAACATAGTATTTTCACCTTTGTAGCTCCCTGATGACGACAATATTCATTGTCGAAATATTGGAAATATAATGTTATGAGAGTACATTTGCGTTTGCTGCTGTCCCAAAGAATTTCTCAGACTTTAAATATATATATACAGAGTGGTCACTTTTTTAATGGGATTGTATTGGTAACTTTTAAACCATAAGAGTTAGAAGGTCGGTCAAATGGAGAAAAAGTTGTATTCATAGAAGCATTGTCAAACAGTTCAAACAAATCAAGATTATCAGGGCCATTTATTGAGATATCATAAGAAAAGTAAATTCATACATTTTGATTTTTCTTTTTTTCCCACTTTATTTCGAATATTATCAAAAAATGTCACGCGAATTTTTCATTCGACAGTGAATTATCCTCAATTTGACATAATCAGATTTCGTATCCAACGTTTCGTACGCTCTGGGCCACCCTCAACCTAATTTTTTTCAATACGGACCTGCATATTTTATGACACTTTTCGAAATAACTCTCAACGCTGAATTCAACGATATATCATACAATGTCAATCAAAGTTGATTTTCAGGTGATTTTGACCCTTATCCAAATTTCTATGGGTCGGATCTGTATTACATTTAGGTACCTTTAGTTTAATTGACAACATGCAATATATTTCGATAAGAAAATCAACCCACTCATCTTCAACTGAATGGAACGTAACAGAATCAAAGCAAGGAACAAGTAATAATTATTTACAAATTTCAAGAGGTGAAAAACCTAATTCATAATAATTAAACGAAACTCTCATTTGATGAAAGAAAAATCAAATGATTATTCGAAAGTAAATGATGAACATTAATGAAGTAAGTGTTCAAAATGTCCACCATTTTGTAAAATGCACTTTGCACTGGAACCCATACTTCTAATACATTTGCTTATTTCGTCTCCTTGAATACCTCCCAATACATTCTCAATCTTCTCGCGAAGAATCTCTATTGTCGGGTTCGTAGTATCATAAATTTTATTTTTGAGATATCCCCACAAATAAAAATCCAGCGGATTCAAATCTGGAGATCTGGCAGGCCATGCTACTGGACCTCTTGTTCCAATCCATAAATCGGGAAAACTTCGATTTAGATAGTCTGTGACTATTCTTGAGTTGTGTGGACCACATCCGTCTTGTTGGAACCATGGACTATTACGCCGATACCGTATAGGAAGATCATCCAACATTTCTTCTATAATTTCTACATATTTTGCTCCGGTTAGGTTGCCGTCAATAAAATAGGGTCCCAGTAATTTATCATTCAACAAACCGCACCATATGTTCAAAGAAAAACGATATTGATGTCTAACTTCATGAATTAAGTGAGGATTTTCTGTGGCATAAAAATGTTTATTCCTTCGATTGAACATGCCAGAATTTGTGAATGTCGTTTCGTCTCCCCAAATGATATTGTGTGCAAAATTGTTGTTATTCCGCACCTTCCGTTGAAACCAATTACAGAATTGCAACCTTCTCTCAGGATCATTGCGATATAGTTTTTGCACGGCTTGGTATTTATAGTCATGGTATCCGTGTCTCTTGAGTATTTTATTAACAGCACTTTTTGATAAATTGCATTCACTGGCCATAGTTCTCGATCCTATTGCTGGATTCATTCGAATTTGGGCCAGAATATTGATGTCATTGATGGGCTCGTTTCGTCGTACATAAGGACCTCTAGGTTTGATGAATGAATTATGTACAAGAAGCGTTGTAGATAAACGTCGAAACATTTTAAAAGTTGGTGTTGTTCTTTCAGGATATAATTCACCATACCTTTGTTATGCTTTGAACAAATGTCTATCTAGTTTTATGTACACTTTGTACATATCTCTCTTCTCTTCATTTGTGTATCTTTCCATATCGAATAAGTTAAATTGAAATAACTCAGAAAAGTATTTAATGACAAGTTCTTGTGACACAATAATGAACGAAGTGACAAATAATATGACATTTTTTGTTATGTTCTTTTCTATCCACGGCCTACTACTTGAAAATAATACATTCAATAAACCTAGAGTTGTGTGTGTGTGAGAAAAAACAAGTCTATCAACGATATCAATGTTCTGACCCAAATTCAATCGAACCCAGAAAAAAAATCGAGAACTGTGGCCAGTGAATGCAATTTATCAGAAACTCCTGTTAATAAAATAGTCAAGAGACGCGAATACAATGATTTTAAATTTGAATACCAAGCCTTGCAAAAATTATATCGTAATGATCTCAAAATGAAGTTCGATTCTGTAATTTGTTTCAACAGAACAAATGACAAATCCAACAATAATGATTCCTCGCGAGAAGATTGAGAATGTATTGGAAGGTATTCAAGGAGACGAAATAAGCAAATGTATAAGAAGTATGGGTTCCAGAACCGCAAAGTGCATTTTACAAAATGGTGGACATTCCGAACACTTACTTCATTGATGTTCATCATTTACTTTCGAATAATCATTTGATTTTTCTTTCATTAAATGATAATTTCGTTTAATTATTATGAATTAGGTTTTTCACCTCTTGAAATTTGTAAATAATTACTACTTGTTTCTTGCTTTGATTCTGTTAAGTTCCATTCAGTTGAAGATGAGTTAGTTGATTTTCTTATCGGAATGTATTGCATGTTGTTAATTAAACTAAAGGTACCTAAATGTAATACAGATCCGACCCATAGAAATTTGGATAAGGGTCAAAATCACCTGAAAATCAACTTTGAATGACATTGTATGATATATCGTTGAATTTGGCGTTAAAAGTTATTTCGAAAAGTGTCATAAAATATGCAGGTCCGTATTGAAAAAAATGAGGTTGAGGGTGGCCCAGAGCGTACGAAACGTTGGATACAAAATCTGATTATGTCAAAATGAGGATAATCCATTGTCAAATAAAAAACTCCCGTGACATTTTTTGATAATATTCGAAATAAAGTGGGAAAAAAAGAAAAATTAAAATGACAGAATTTACTTTTCTTATTATATCTCAATAACCGGCCCTGATAATCTCGATTTGTTTGGACTGCTTGACAATGCTTCTATGAATGCAACTTTTTCTCCATTTGACCGACCTTCTAACTCTTATGGTTTAAAAGTTACCAATACAATCCCATTAAAAAAGTGGCCACTCTGTATATATATATTAGAATGGCTCCAAGAATCGAACAACATTTTTAGAACAATTATTTGAATATTTATGCCGTTTTCTATGAAAACCGAGGTCCGAAAAATAATAACTAAATAACAAATGCATAACTTGTTGAAAAACACACCATTTATAAAAAAAAACAATTGATATTTAATACTATAAAAACAATATTTAATGTGGTGTACTCTCTTCAGAGACGGCGCGGGATCGCGCATGCCGTAGCGTTTAATTGAAATGATGAATAAAGGAGTTTTTATTGAAAATTTCTTCCTCTTTTAGAACCTTTTTTCCGATGTCCGCAATCAGTCATATATTTTGAGTTATTCGCAAAAACTGAACCCCTATTTTCGTTTTTGTTTTTTGTTAATAACAATTGCGATTTTCGTCAGCAGAGAAAAACAAAAAGAAACTTTCTCAGAATTGCATCCCAAATAGAATGAGCTATTGTTCATATTTTTTGGAGACTTGGGACTATTTTTCGCAGGAAACTCACTTCTCGACTAGACTACAATACATTCTGAAATCTACTATTCCGATTGGCAGTGACATCGGGTTTTCTTGGTTGTTTCTTTCATCAACAATTGCCTTTGTCGCTCTATCCTTTGTACTATAAAATTTGTTGATTTCCAACATTATGACCTACACGGGAACTCCTATGATTATTTCATTATCTTGAATAGAATAACAATGCCATTGAAATATGCATTAAAAGCACCACTGTGCTTGATGAAGTCTGGAAGGGGCCGAAAAAACTGACCGCCGTAATGACCGCATAGGTCTCGGCACGTCGTACGTCACTCGCTTTCCGCAGGAGGAAGGCAGAATAGGGATTCCCTTATGGCTTTAGAACACGCTACAGCTGGATGCATTGTTTATATGGACACTTCACTCAGGATGACGTTCCATTCGAGTTGAATTAATGGGTTTTTTATTCGAATGCATCAAGTTAGTTACTTTTTAGGGTGGCAGGTTAGAGACACACAAGGGTGGCCACTTGAGGGGATATGAGTTTATAGATTATTATTTAGTTGAGTATATGTGTGTGACTTTTCTGAAATGCCTAAGGCCTGCGAAGATTTCGAAAAAGCCATATTTTTTTTATGGTGAGAACATTGTTATGTAAAAATGTAATTTCCATACCACATACTCCCAGAAAAGGCGTATGATAATTTTGAGCAATGATTATTTTGAATGATGAACGAATCCATCACACGAGTCGAATATAATATTAGAATATTGTAACTCACTATATAGGTTCCTACTAAAATTTTAACAAGTTAACTATATCACATTCGCAAAGAATATCATTATAGTAAACATCCATTATTACAAAATAAATCATCAAATAACTAGAGTGGATAATATTAGGAATCTTGTATTCAACTTCAAACATATTTTAAGGTCATATTATTAAACATATTTGAGCCGTGTACTAAAACGTATAGAATAATTTTAAGTCATCGCTGACAATGATTTAATGATTTTTTGTTGAATTATTTGGTTTCAAAAAGCTTGTCGCGCCAAGTGTTCATAAAAGTAGGTACCAATTAATTTGATTGGGTAGTGATTTATTGGTAAGTAAGAACTTGTCAAAGTATTTAATTTCCACAAAGTATTCATAAAAGTAAGCACCAATTAATTTCCTTGGACAATGATTGGTTGGTGAGTAACAATTTGTCGAAGTTTTACAATTCGCGCGACAAGTTTTTTGAAACCAAATAATTCAACAAAAAATAATTAAATAATTGTCAGCTATGACTTAAACTTACTTCATACGTTTCAATACACGGCTTCCCTAATAGCACACATTGTCCTAGGGACGTCCCGATTTGGTACAATTCATGTCCGAACGTCCCGGACCTGAAATCGTTGTCCATAGGACGTCCCATCCAGTACTCTTTTCCTCATTTCCATGAATGTCATTCCCATGGATGTCCTATGGATGTCCCGAGAAAGATTTATAAGAAAATGTCCCGTTGGAGGTGTACATAGGACATTCCAATCGGTACATCTCATATAATATCCCTGGGAGGACGTCCATGGGATGTCTACAATAGTACATATTTTCAAAAGTCCTGAAACAACATCCTATGGACGTCCCAATTGGTACATCTCATATGATGTCCCTGCGAGGACGTCCATGGGATGTCTACGATAGTACATATTTTTGAAAGTCCTTATAACAACACCCTATGGACGT
This sequence comes from Gonioctena quinquepunctata, assembly GCA_018342105.1. Taxonomy (NCBI): domain Eukaryota; kingdom Metazoa; phylum Arthropoda; class Insecta; order Coleoptera; family Chrysomelidae; genus Gonioctena; species Gonioctena quinquepunctata. The sequence continues at coordinate 102,448 of JAFIRS010003620.1, read as the reverse complement.
CCCAATTGGTACATATCATATGATGTCCCTGTGAGGACGTTCATGGCATGTCCCGAATAGCACATTTAAAAAAAGGCTTGAGAACAACATCCTAATGACGTCCCAAGTGGAACAAGGGAGGACGTCCATGGGATGTCCCTGATAGGTACACGTAGGGAATGTCTAATAAACGAATGAGAGTAGAAAAATTTATTTTGAAAGAAAAAACATGACAGGCAAAATCGAACCCATTGAAAATATATTTCTACATATTATTGAAATAATATATGTTTTTTTGCCTCTTGCAGTTGATACGTAAGCTACCGCCAATAATTTCAAGAGAGAGAGAGAGAGAGAGATATATAATTTATTTATTTTCAATATACGGACAAGGGTATCCGAGGTTAACTAGTTATAACTAACGAGATAAGTCACCAGATGGCGTCATAAGTGAACTATTTTCTGTGAGTTGTTGAACTAAAAACTCAGCTCATGGTAATATGAGTTTATACCTCCAATTAATCATAAAGGCTAGACAATCCGTTACGCAGTTAACCCTCGGGAGGAAAGCTGTAACATCCAAATATCTTAATCGACGGTGGCGCCACTTAGCGGTGACATTAGTACTCATTTTGCGATTTTATTAGAGTTGTTCTGTAGTGGTCATGTTTTCACAACGATTTCGAATGTTATTCGATGAAATCGTAGAGAATTATATAGAAAATATGTCAGTTTTTGCACTATAATGTACTTTCAACTAATAATCATGTTAATACATCAATAAATGATAACAGATTGTGTAGATTTTTTCAGTACAAGTGAGGATTTTTTTGGGTTGGTACTGAGGATTTCGTGGAAGTTCGGTTGGCATCACTGCTTTTACTATCGTCTGTCGTCTCTCGAAGAAGATCGACTTATCATGTTATCACGCTATCTTTGCATTTGTTAGGTTGGATTTTGATAGATGCTCTAAAAACCTTTGGATTGTTTTCCTAAAAATTGTGCAGTGATTTCGTGATTACCAACCCTGTTTGGATGCTGGATGATGAGATTGTTCATGTCCGAAGGTTCGTATAATTCAATAATCACGCGCGGCTTCACTGCCATTTTGTAACTTCATCTGCATGCCTGGGTCTCGGTCGTTGAATTTTGATGTGAACGAAAGTTTTTGTATTATTCTCCTATTACGGTTAGTTGTTATATGTGATTATCAATAATATGTGGATAATAGTGTAGGTGTGTACATAAGTTGATTCTAGTTTAATTTTCAATTGATACAATATAATATGAACAATAACAAAAGAAAACTGAACATATCGAAACGCCATATAAATAGAATAGTCAAGAGGTATTCTCAAGCCCTGAATATAGAAAATGTATCAGTGACTGATCTATTTCTTCCATCAAGTTCAGATACATCTGATATTGGGATAGTGACCCCCTTCGAAGTAGAGGAGTCTGATGCATTAATGCTAAACATTGCAAGTACATCAGGTACAAGTAGTCAATCACATCAAATTTTCAGTCCTGAGAGAGGTGTACCAATTGATGACATTGAGTTTATTGTCAATTCGGATATTGAGAGAGTTGCTGAATTCAATGATCTTAAGCTAATAAGAGAAATAACAAGTACTTCAAATCATAAAATCACTGATTTATTATCTAACTGGGCTACTTCACAAAAAATCCCCCACAATGCAGTAACAAATTTGTTGAGCATTCTCAAAACAGTGCCAGCATTGAAAGACTTGCCAGCAGATGCTCGCACTCTCTTGCATTGTCCCCGACAACTTCTACTCAAAAATATTTTTCCTGGAAAGTATTATCATTTTGGTTTGGAAAAATCTGTCTTGAAATTATTGCAGAAAATTGATGGTAAAAATGTCATTAATGTAGAAATATGTGTTAACATAGATGGGCTACCATTGGCAAAAAGTTCTGGTAGCCAGATTTATCCCATACTTTGTAATTTGTATGTGAACCCAAAAGAAGTAGGAATTATCGGTATATATCATGGTTTTGAGAAGCCAAAAGATGCCAATGAATTTTTGAGTGAGTTCATTCATGAAGCTGTCAGTTTAATTGATAGTGGTGTTCTTTATAATGATCACTTATATCCTTCCAAAATAAAAGCATTCATTTGTGATGTAGCAGCCAAGAGTTTCATCACTTACACCACAGGTCATACGGGCTATTATAGCTGTTCAAAATGTCATATAAAAGGACAATATCGTGAAAATAGAATATGTTTTGCTGATATGGACAATTCACTAAAAAGAACTGATGCAGGATTTCGCCAAAAGGTTAATGAAAAACATCATGTTGGTACATCTCTTTTAGAAAAGTTACCCAATTTTAATATGATATCTGGTGTTGTCTTGGACTATATGCATCTGATTTGTTTAGGTACTGTTAGAAAACTCTTATATCTGTGGTGTTTTGATACAAAATCTGGCAGTAAATTATCTCAAAGAGATATATCAAGAATTTCTCAATCCTTAGAAACACAAAGGAAAAATATACCTAGTGAATTTTCAAGGAAACCTAGAACACTTTCTGAAGTGAAGCGTTGGAAAGCAACAGAATTTCGACAGTTTCTGTTTTATACTGGTCCTGTGATTTTGAAATCAATTTTACCACCAGATAATTACAGAAATTTTATGTCTTTGTTTGTGGGAACTGTCATTTTGACAAACTCTAAATACATTTCCAATAAGGATAATGCTGATACTATGATGAAATATTTTGTGGATAGTTTCCAAATTTTATATGGATCTAAAAATGTATCTCATAATATACATAATATGCTTCACATAGCTGATGATGTTGAACTTATGGGGGTATTGGACAGCTTCAGTGTGTTTCCTTTCGAAAATAAACTTCAACAGTTGAAACGGCTTGTACGAAAAGGAGATAATCCATTATCCCAAATAGTGAAAAGGTTACATGAAGTAGAACACTGTGAAATTCAAGAAAACTCAGGAAATATTCCGTGTTTTCAAGTTAGAAAACAACATGATCTGGGTACCCTCCTTCCTGGAACCAACTCTTCTCAGTATTTGGAATATAAATTCAATCATTTCACCTTGAAAATTTCTGAACCTAACAACTGTTGCAGTTTGAATAATGGAAAAATAATAACGATAACAAATTTTGTATCCCAAAATAATCAACCTGTAATGATTGGTTATGAGTATCTAACAAAAAAAGATTTATTTAAAAATCCATGTAAATCTTCTGATCTTGATATATATTTCTTGATATATATTTCTTGATATATATTTTGGTCGTATGGGGTCGGCTTTAGAATAGCCCCATGGTAAATCCTGCCTGTCGTAAGAGGCGACTAAAAGGATAACCGTAGGTGGAAGATGGTCTCATCGCCCGGTGAAATACCACCATATCGACTTTGTGTGCTGTGAAATGGACCATTCCATGTTTCAGTGTTCGGTCGATACTTTCCGGTCTCCCTCTTTCCTTTTCCCCAATTCCTTCTTTATTTTCAGGTAATAGTAATAATGATGAACAATAGTAATAATGATGAAGTCTCCTAGAGTAAAACACTCCGGAAGTAAAATACCTCTCCATTCGGATTTCCGGGCGAGAGGTACTCGAGGGGACTCAACATTAAAATTAATTTTTGCAACATCCGCGGACTCAACAAGAACATCAATGACGTCCACCATCACCTACAGACGGAAAAACCGGATATTCTGGCTCTAACAGAAACACAAGTAAACTCGTCCACCAACAAGGTCCATATGCTTTGTCCTGGTTACGAACTCCATTCTCGATTCAGGTTCAAAGGTGGAGTTTGCCTTTACGCCAAGGCTAACCTTTCATACCAGCGTGAAGAGAGTTTGGAACCGAAATACTTTGATGTGATGTGGTTCAAGCTATCTGATACCAAACTGACTAAGTTCTTCTGCTGCCTTTATCTATCACCTAATGAACCTTCATATAACGACCTCTTTGAGTTTTTATCACTCAAACTGGACTACATTCAGGAGAACCATCCAACAGCTGAAACCATAATCATGGGAGACTTTAATGTACATAACGCTGCCTGGCTCAAATTCTCTAACAAAACAGATGATGCAGGTCGTCAAGCCGAGGCCTTCGCCATCACTCATGGTCTAGAACAACTGGTCGAGCTACCAACCCGCATCCCTGATGTCAACAACCAGTCTGCCAATACACTAGATCTTTTCCTCACCACCAATCCTGACCCGTATAGAATAGAAGTTTGTGCCCCACTTGGAAACTCTGACCACACCCTCATCTCCACAACATGCTCTTTCCATTTACCATCGAGCTGCACAATACCACCCCGCCTCATGTGGCATTACAATTCGGCCGACTGGGAAGGTCTTCGTATGTTTTTCTCAGCGTTTCCATGGAAGAGAGTTTGTTTCTCTTCAGTAGATCCAACACGATGTGCTGAGACAATTTCTGAAATCATCATGTTGGGGATGCAAACTTACATACCGAATACCGAAAGAAGAACATCATCCGATAAGACCTGGTTTAACAGAAACTGCTCTAGAGCTGTGGCTTCCAAACAGGCAGCATACCATCGATGGCTAAAAATCCGGGCCCTGAGACCAGAGCAGCATATGTCGAGGCTAGAGGCATATGTAAAGAGACAATAGAATGCTCAAAGATGCCCACAAAGCCAAAATAAGATCAAAACTTGCTGAATGTCCTAACGGATCCCGTTCATTTTTGTCTTTCGCTCAAAGCTGTGGGAAGAAATTTCACTTCCAGCTCATTTCCTCCCCTAACCAAAGAAGATGGAACACTAGCAACGACTGCCCAGGAAAAAGCCAATATCTTTGCGCACCTATTTGCTGGAAATTCCACTCTGGATTCATCGGGAAAACAACCCCCGAACATTACACCTATTGACAGTCACATGCCCGAGATCACCTTTCGCCAACGTACTATCAGAAAGATTTTGCTGGGTCTCAACACCAACAAAGCCTGTGGATTGTTCTCAAGAAATGTGCCCCCGAACTAACACCTGTTCTTTGCAAGTTGTTCAACCACTCTTACAATTTGGGGGTATTTCCGTCCAATTGGAAAATTGCAAGAGTACAGCCAGTCCCTAAAAAAGGCAAAAAGGCCCTACCTAGCAACTACAGACCTATCGCACTGCTATCTATTATTTCAAAGGTCATGGAAAAAGCCATCAACATCGAGCTCATGAAATATCTGGAAGACTCAGGAATTGTCAACGATAGGCAATATGGCTTCCGCCATCAGAGATCAACTGGTGACCTGCTCGCTTACGTCTCACATATATGGCAGCTATCTATTGAAAAGTATGGAGAAACTTTAGCTGTGGCATTAGATATCTCCAAGGCGTTCGATCGAGTTTGGCACCGGGACTCCTCGCCAAGCTTCCGTCTTATGGCTTGCCCCCTCAGCTGTGTTCTCTGCTTGCTAGTTTTCTCTCAAACAGGTCTCTCCATGTAGTGGTCGATGGAGTTTCATCTGACACTCTACTCATAAATGCTGGTGTTCCGCAAGGATCCATTCTCGCACCAACACTATTTCTACTTCACATCAACGACCTGTTGAAAGCAACTTCATGTCCAGTACACAGCTTTGCCGATGATAGTACCTTCCATACCGCTTTCTCTTCCAGGGCCCCTATATCAGCCCGTGAAACCAGAAATGAACGAGGTAGAAATGTTAATAATATAAATATGGACTTGGCAACAATTCTCGAATGGGGATCTAATAACTTGGTAGAATTCAATGCAAACAAAACACAAGCATGTCTTTTCTCTAGAAAAGCCGATCTCACTGTGCCTAACATAACTTTGTCAGGAGTAACCATACCACTGAAGCCATCCATATCGATGCTTGGTATTACTATCAGCAATAACCTTTCCTGGGAAAATCACTCAGACCTTGCAAAGTCCCAAATTTGGTGACGTGCCAAGAGCTATTTCACCCCCAGTCAGCTGCTTATGATCTATAAGGCACAGATCCGACCTGTCCTGGAATACTGTTCCCATATTTGGAGTGCGGCACCTAAACATATCCTGAGGCTATTGGATTCTGTCCAAAAAAGGGCAATTCGTCTCGTCGGTGATGCCTCGCTTACAAACTCGCTCACTTGTCTGGAACACCGTAGAAAAGTTGGCGATTTGTCTCTATTTTATAGATATTTTCATGGGCGATGCTCTTCTGAAATATCAACAATCGTTCCTGCATTGGCAGTCTCTTCGAGATTAACCCGTCAAGTTCAGTCATCACACCCCTTCGTGGTCACTTTGGAAACCTGCAGAACATCACTTTCCAAAGACTCGTTCATCCAACGAACAGCGAGGCTTTGGAACTCATTGCCTAGGGAGGTGTTCCCCGAGGCATACAACCTTCAGAAATTTAAGAAGAACACCAACTCCTACCTTCATTCCCTAGGTTCCCACGATGTTCTCTGAACATTACAGGATATCCCTTTTCGTGGGAACCAGAACATAAAAAAAAAAAAAAAAAATATGTTGTTAGTAACCCAGGACCTATTCAAATATTTTCATTACAAGATATTTCCCACAAATGTGTTAAACTAGATCATGAAATAAGTGAATTCACTATCTTCCCATTACTCCATTTAGATTGAGTTTTGAATTGTACTTCAAAAACAGAACAGTCCACTCAAAATATATCCTTATTCCATTACTCAATACAGAATGATACTATCCCGAATTTTACAAATTCATTACTAAATATTTTCCCCTTACTATGTAAGGGACATTTTATTTGTCTTGTGGTAGAATTTTTATCTGACAAAAGGTTGAGTGGGAATTGAAGGTCTTATTTCAGGACCTCCACGTGACTAAGATATATATAATATCTCAGCCATTTGGTTATGGAATGCTAGTTAATCATTTTAGAGGCAACCTTTCATTATTCAACTCTTATTGCACACACAATATATTATGGTTTCCGGAGAGACCATATTCTTCACTCCCATGGAGAAGGAATATCATTCGGGTATAATCTACTACAGGACATCATCTCTACATACAAAATCTCATTAGTCAGTTTCTCTAGACAATGGAAGTCCAGATGAACAATTCCACTCAAAATGAAACATTATTGTCGACCACTTTCAAACATGCATGAAAATTCTAGTTCAATAGCATAAAAAATATATTAACAAGTTACTTTTTGTTAAATTATTTTACATATATTTTTGTTTTACTTTTGGTGCTGCACATGATGTATATATTTCAGGATTCTCCACTATTTGAAGAAACAAAGTTAGGTACCAAGTTTTCGCCTCTTGCTTAGTTTTATTATTATTAAAAAAAATATGTCAGCTACATGGACAATAGTGAAATTCATCTCAGACAACTCTGTCGAAGCTGTTCCAACTTCATAGGTTGCAGATGGCAAATGTGCGTGGCCAAATTATACAAGGGAACGTCTAATGAAGGCAATAAGAACTTGTGAACCCCCTATGTCCTGTTGGAATCACCATGAAATCAAACCATTCAGGAATGCCACATATAGTATGTGAATGTAATGATCTTCTGGCACAATGATAGACATTTATATTTTTTCAGATAATTATGCTACTGCCAGACAAAAATCTATGAGGGCTGAAGAAACTTCAGATCTCAATTCGGATTGTGATAAAGAAAAGAGAGTATCGAAAAGAACTAAAACCTTCTCAGCAGATTTTGATTATGAACAATCTGATGATTCATCCTGCTCAGATAAACATACTGAGGTGGAGGTTATTTCTGAATTTCCACAAATTGAAATACAGAGAGCAGGTATGTGTGTTATCCAGATTATATCATATCAGAAAAATCACACCTTCATTACTTCAGTACTGGTGTGTTACACACTAAAGTGATTCACAAGGATTTGATTAAATAGTTGGGGTAATAAAAGTGTAGTTTTCTTGATCATTTACATTATATCAATAATTAGTAAACCTATGAAAACATACTTTATACCATTTATTCCAATTTCAGATGAAAAAGAGCATGAATCACCAAACAACCTTGGGTGAGTACAAATTTTCAATTCAACTTGGTACAAAAAAGAAACTAACCCAACTATGATTTTCCAAAACAAAAATTATACCATAATAATAATGAAAACCAAATTTATAGGAATTACTGCATTCAGAAATTTTTACTTTTATATATTTATTTTAGGTACCTTATTAGATTCAGTTTTTCATTGACTATTTTTTCAAACACTGAATAGAAAAAACGATTTTGTATCCTTACTAGTGATCCTTCCCATATATGAGTGAACCGAGAAATAATATAATCTACAGATGATATTTTGTTGTTTGGAAATTATCGGCAATCAATATAGAAGAGTTGTAGATAACGCATTTTCATAAAATTTGAAGTAAAATAGATTGGATTTATCTGATTGGTTAATTTTGATCCCAGAAATATGCAGTTTCTTTATTCCCCAGAAAATGTATTCTCTTGTAATACCGTGTATCCACCCAACTGCTCATAATTTTTTCGAAAATAATCAAGCTTTTTTGTTTTGTTTCATAAACAATTTTGGAAAATACCAGTGCTTCTAGGTCTAGCAACACAATGGAAAAAGAATTATCATCTAGTCCTATATTCAATGGTGCAGTTGAAAAATGTACTTGTTGCAATTCACAAGCACGAAACTGCTAATAATAATGATATAATACCTTATATGCACAAGGTTGGTTGTTATTATTAATCATCTTTTTAAATTCACAGGTTTTCTCAAGCAAATAATCCGGAAATAAACGATTATGGAGATGGATATATGTGATATTAAGAAAATATTAGATAGAACCCCTGTTACTATACCAGAAACAGAAAATGTTTGGGGAGAATTCGATATTCCATTCACCACTTTAGAAGGCTTGACTTCCTTCGAAGAATATCTTAGCAACGAGGAAAACATGAAAAAATCGGTAAGATATATTGTTATTAGATCAGGATATCAAGTTATCCAAATAAAAATCTGGGGATATGAAAAAATGGTAAAAATAAAGTCATTATAGTTGCAAAAGTTCTCATAGGAATCTGGATGTATTGAAATAATAATGATAATGAGTAATGTGTATTCAATTTTGAATTGCAGATAACTGAATTATCCAGAATTGGGGGCGATAATGCCAATGAATTTATGAAGAGAGCTATGTCAAAATTGATTACCCACAAATTGGCAGCGGAATTCAGCTGGGTTGGCCTGAAAAAGAAAAAGATATTTTCGACAATGTACATATCTAACCTTCTAATACGTAAGTATTGGCCACTCTTTTTCATTTTGCAGTTCATCAATTTCATAAATAGTTTCAATAAAAAGCAACAATTGTGTAAATATGGATATATATTGATTTGTTTGTTGGCATCCAACTGTAGATCTATAAAAAACTATATGTTGCAGGATCAGCTCAACAAAATGGAAAAAGTTCTGCATCAACCATAAAAGAAATGGAAGATGGTATCAGAAAAGTTTTGAGAAGAGCAGCCGAAAGGGCGATTGCCGAAGAGAAGAGACTGGCTATTAGACAGTGAATGACTCATTTTCAATGATATATTTCATTCAGAAAGTTTACATTTGAGTTTTATTTTAACATGTTTTATTTATTTTAGAGAACTAATATTAATGTTGATTTTTTTAGAATAAATTTTATTTCAACGACATTTTGAATATTTTTTTTTCGAAATAATATTTTATAAATATCTTACAGCCACTCTCGGCCAGAGAGCGTTTTTGCTATTAATATATACAGTGTGCCCACTTGAGTTGGCGACATATAAAAACATTTATTTTTTATTTTTAGGAAAAAAGTTATCCTGTTCTGGAACCTAATATTAAATATCAAATCTTAAAATTTGGCGGTTGTGTACGAGTAGTGTAAAAAAATATGAATTTGGTACAAAGGTAAGTACTTATTATTTGTGACAATATCGAAAATTGTTATTATGAAAAGTTGTTCGGAATTATTAATCATGTTCAAATATGCAATCATATCTATCTCCTAAAAATTAAAAAAAAAAAAATTTTTCTCTACAGTAACACTAAGTCTACCCATTTCTACGGAAATTTTTGTAAAAAACTAGCTGAACCTGCCAATATTCGCCCGCAAATATTCTCCGACTCTTCACTGTGAGAGCCATTATTTTAATGGGTGAACTTTAAAGTGTTATTGTAGAGAAAAATCCATGAAAACCCCTTTTTTTAGCGTAATTTTTAATTCGGAACAACTTTTCATTAATACAATTTTCGGTATTGTCACAAATAACAGGACTTTAATTACTTTTGGACCAAATTCATATTTTTTGACACCACTTGTGCATATACGACAGACAAATTTTAATATTTGTTTGTTCATAATTAGGTTCATAAAAAGTTTTCCATGTGTCGCCAACTTAAGTGGACACATTGTATATATATTGAAGTCATTGACTTAATTTGTTAGTGGGATTTCATTCAGTTCTAAAGTAGAATCCTCAATGACTGGTAGTGCCCTATATATACTAGGACGTTGCATATCCAAGACATACCATATGTGAATCACCATAAAAGTATCTTGGTTACTTCTGAATAATTTTTAAAAAAATTTTTTTAAAGTTTTATTGGATTAATAGTCATAGAAATGAAAACGTGTTTTTGGAAAAAAATTTAAAACCCTTCAACGTAATTTGTTTCTAACATCTTGTATTTTGGTATATTGCAAAAAAAATCTCGATCAACAATTTTTAATGATTTTAAATTGAGGAATCAGTTTAGAAATAGCAAGGGGCCATTTGTGGTGAATCATCTGGTACTGTACGATATCCACCTCGGTGCAGTATGGTATGTCCAATGGACGTTCGATGGACATCCGTCGGGTCGTTCGATGGACGTCCGTCGGGACGTTCGATGGATGTCCAGCAGCATTCAGAAGGACGTACGGGGCATATATTTAAGGACGTCTAATGGATGTCCTTGCTGCTCGAAAATTGGTCCTTGAATGACGTCCTAGGGACATCCTGAAAGGACGTCCCTAGTTGGTCCACAAGTGGGACATTTGTGCGTCCCACAGACGTCCTATGGACGTACACGGTACCAAATTTGAACGTCCTATGGACGTTCTGAATGTCCCAACAGGACGTCCGGAGGACGTCCATTGGTCATAATTGTGCTATTAGGGTTAAAGAAAAACTTGTCATAAAAAAGGTTATTTATTGGTTAATTAATTTTTTGCTTTTTAGTTGGTTCGCCTTGATCCGTTCATTTCTAGTAGAGCATCGTTTTTACTTGGTCTCTTTCTTGTACATTTCGGGCTGGAAGATAATATATTTTGAAGTCGGAGATCATGATATTATCATCACTGCGACTCCAAAAACTCCCACACACCAATTTAAATATAATCTGACCATAATCACAGAACTCGTCCGCCATCCTGAAGTCGCTATCCTGAATTTATAGATTTTGTCAATAAAATCATAATTTCCGAACCTGAGAACCCCAACATACCAATTTCGAATAAAATATGTGAACCATAATCAGAAAACTCGTCCCTCATCCCAGGGCCACAAACTTAAATTTATAAATTTTGACAAAGAGATAAAAATCTCCGACCGCGAAAACCGCCGCATACCAATTTTGAATCGAATCGGAACATAATCACAAAACTTGTTTTTATCTTGGAGCCGACATTCTGAATTCATAAATTATTACAGATAATTCATAATTTCCGACTCCGACAACCCCCACATACTAATTTTGAATCGAATCGAGCCGTAACCACTAAACTCGTGCGCCATCTTTGAGCCGCCATCTTGAATTTCTGAATTTTGACAATAAATTCATAATCTCCGACCCTACAAACCCATAGATACCAATTTTGAATCGAATCGGACTATAATCACAACACTCGTCCGCCATCTTGGAGCCGCCCATTTTTTCTATCGATATGATTTGAAATAATTTCCTTTAAAATCCAATTTAGACAGCAGTGACCTACATTATGACGTTTCTACCAAGGTGGGCTTTGACAAGTTGACAATTACAGAAGCGCGATATATGTAAGTTTCATCGAGTCTATTCGTTGGTGATAATGTCGAGATTTGAAAAATAAAACCGTGAAGTAATGAAAGAGAAATGGATAGATTAACCCCTCCATATACGAGGGATCGAAGACTTCTATATGAAAGCAATTATTGGAAATTGTCAAGAAAAATCATCAAATTTGTCATCTCTCGATGACCAAATTCGTTTTGACTGCATTCCATTTTTCAATTCATTGAATCTCAAGTGAATAATTTGATTGAAGATTGTTTTCAAGAATTTTTGAGAAACTTTCGAACTCTCACTCATGTTCTCACTAGCTCCATCTGCGAACCGATTTACATGCCTCCTATTCAAATCTGCTACTCAAAAACTGAAGTATACAGTAAACTTCATTCCCTAACAACTACTTTTGACACTACATCATAGATGTCACTACAATATTCTCTGATAATGTCATTCAACTGAGGTATTTTGATAAAGACTAGAACTAGGAACTTTGCTTCTGGTTCATCCATTTTGTTGTGAAATCAACGACATACACGGTCACATCCAAATAATCTGATTATGTAAATATTGTTTTTTTTTTGGAGATCTGCCCCTAAATTCAAAAATAATTTTTTTTTTTATTCATAAGGATGTTATAATACATTGTTTTTCAACGTTTTAACCTCCACTCAATTTTCATCCACCACATTGCAATACCATCAAATTTATCACTAATTGTTTTTTAACACTATATTTTTACTGTAGTAGTTTACCACCTTCTAACTTACTGAAGATGGACGTATATACGTCTGAAACAGAAATGATTATATCATCAAGAGGTCGGACTTGATTCCTGACTGTTAAGAAATGTATCGAAAGTTTGATTTTGATACCTAACTGTCGGAAATTAAACGTTGTGGAGACAACTTGTGTGATTCTTCTCCATAAATGCTTCTGCTTTCACTAATAAAGAGTATACAAATATAACGAATATGGGATGAAATGAACATGTTTTGTTAGAGCAAAAATGGTTATATATAATGTCTTACGAACTAACATAGGGAGGTGGTGAGGGGGTATTGGCACAAGTTGGACATTTTGTGGAAGAACTAGACCACGAAGGAAACTTCACACGAAGAATGGAGTACAGTCCTGTTTTTACTAACACAAGTCAAGGTGGAGCAGAAAAATCAGATGGTTGGTAAAAAACTTGAAAAATCCTGATGAGTGTTCGATAGGGAGATATACCGATGGAAAGAGTGTTTGTGGCTTCTAACCCGAACTGGAATGAAATTTTCTCAAAAGGCTGGTATACGAATTGTCCTGTTGGGAAGAACACAATTTCTTCCTAGTTAAAAGAATTCATGCCAAGTAGGTAAAAGTTACAAATCGCTCAGGAAGGGCCACAGCCACAGCAGAAAATGTGACGTTCAGAAACAACAAATTCTCAAGATAACGCTTCACCGTAATTCCCAGTCCATAAAACCATATCATGGAATATCATCAGAATATAATTCATGCCATGAAGGGTAAGCAAAAATCATAGCTGCGAAATTCACTAAAGAATTTAATCATTGCCAAAAATCAACAATAAATCCCAATAATATTGCTCATAACAATTGTGTATTTGATTGAACCAAGAACAATTAATTATTGTAGGACTCCGATCAATCTTTCTGAATCAAGTTTAAAAATTATATCTTGAAAAAATTTTTCGACTTTTTTATTTTGTTATCTGTAATAATAATATATTATCAGGTATGTATTCTCTTTCGTTCATTATTCTCGCATTTTGTAAAATAAGGTGTAAAAATATCCGAAAAGAATAATATGATACTGACATAGCATATTTTCTGATTCTTACAGATAGAGGGAAAGTATTATCTACGAAATTAATGGAATTCTATGAACTAATTGACATTCATAAAAAATTTAAGTTTTTAGTTACTTTTTTTATTATTCTCGAATACTAGTTGGACAATATGTGAATTGTGGTTTGGAAGAAATAATAATCTAGTTACATTACATAGTTTGTGATTACTACAGAGTTTGAAAGAGAAATATTCAAATTATGAACTGTTTGAACTGGTCTATGAGACAAGAATATTTCTCTAGATTTTTTTAATTCATTATACTTGTATTCTAGTGGAAGAGTGTGTGGAAAAATGAAAAATATCTGATAGAAATAAGATTAAATTTGAATAAGATTGGTTTTTATTACTGCATGGAAAGGAGAAGTATAAGTATTCGAGAATAAAAACAAAGTGAAATAACTCATGTTAAAATATTGTCAGTGTTTTTATGATTTATTTTTCAGGTATATTTCTGTACTACAACAAGCATTAAATAAATATTCAAAGTGAGCTATAAAATTAACAACAAATGTCTTTGCATTCGTCATGAAAACCATTGGTCAGTATGAAGAAAAACTGTCAAAAGTGTTCCACCCCTTCGTGATAACGTGTCTGTGTTGAACATCAAACAGCAGTATCTTCGGTAAAATGAATTATAAATCGTACAGTATTTGTTCATTCTGCAAACAATCTCAGCATTTAATATGTATCATGAACATATTAAGTACTAAACATATTCCGTGAAATGATCTGGACTGAACCCCGATCAAGAAAATCTATTTAGGGATATCAATAATATTCTTTGAGAAATTATGCCTTGTTTTGACCACAAATCTGGTACTCAAAAAAACAAATAGGTATCGCATTATTATTATCATTTCAGAGGGAGAATATATAGTATATAGAATTAAGGACATTCTGAATGAATAAATTTGAAAATATACTATCTAATCTTAGATACTCAACTGTGAAATCGCAAAGAAACATATGTTCATATGTACTTTCCAACTATTGATTTCCCGATGAATGCTCATGAGTAACCCATAGTGATATTGTCAAATTAAAGCATCTCATTGATTTAAACCCGTATACAATTTTCCTAGTAATCATCCCCGAGGATTATCCCCAATGGTTTCTGTGGAAATAATGACCTAAATAATTGAAATACTACCACCAAATATCAATTGTTTGAAAAAAATCTAACAGAATGTCCCCCGACTATTGCTTGATTCCCAAAATCTTCACAAATCTACCCAATATAAGACAAATTATTTTTAAATTGCCATTTACCATGAGATATAATGAGTGATTAGTGTACTACATAAGAAAACATTGTCTCTCAATACACGACTGGTAGCGAATATATTACTTCCAAAGGAATTTCACGCGCCTCTTATGTATCCGAGGGGATGTTATTCAAATCACATACAAAACCTCTAAAACTGAAACCATCAACAAGCAGAATTATATGCAAATCCAGATCTGCATCTCATTGTCACCAAACCAACTGGAAGATATGAATGATTTCCCCTATGAAAAGGAGTATTATTCTAGAACACAAAAGCTTTCCACGGCCTACTGAGAACTATTCTACCAGACTAAGGGAGACCGGATTGGAACACGTACAAAAGACGTTTTAATATGAGATGATGAAGTGCGTATGTTTCGGTTTTTGCATAATAATTTGATGAAGGTATATAATCGCGAACGAGAATTCTGGGGATAAAAGAAAAAAGTTTTGATTTCGAATTCTCTCTCAGGTACTTTCAGTGACTTTGTTTTTATTTTCGGAACTTATAATTTTTGTGGTCCGAATCAAATGAGTGAAATGGAAGAATAACGTTTTCACTTTTGTTTGTCTTTTCGTCTATTCGATTATCTGTTGGCCTAATGAAATTAAATTGCCCAAATTATCGAAATTATATTTGGTATAGCTTCAGAGTTCGATGATTCAAAACCATTCCAGAATTCAGAATCATTTCATATACTCCCGAATGGGAAGTACATGAATTACAAAAATAATATTATGACTTGAGAGGTAGTGACTACGATACAGAACTCATTCAGGTTTATAGTCGGAGTATAAATTAATCATTGTTTGGAAAAATAAGCCGACTTCTCTTTATTCACGTCATTATTGTAGGACTAGGAACTTCACATAGTTCAGCGTTTCGGAGAAATGGAGATACCATGGAAGCCACCGAAGATAAAATATTATCATCTGATATTTCCTTAGCAATACAGCTCATACTGCATGTTTCAAAAATTATGTATTAAATGAGAAACTGATAAAGTTGGCGATTCTCTAAAAACTCATAATTCTCCATAAAAAATTAAGTTAAGTGTCTGGTTTGGGGAAACATTATCTTTCAAAGGGTCATCAGAAGTAAAGTGCACCTATGGAAAAAACAAAAAGAATCGCGTGCAGTCAGGGAACCCCCGTCAGGAACGAAGTTTCTTACACTTTTTCTTCAACTCCGCATTTAACTTGATATGGAGATTTATCATCACGCAAGGAAAAAGCGTTATGCTTCCTCAATGTGACTTTATTTCTCTGTAATCTCTATATTTCAATTCATTTTCTTTAATTTTTCCAATGGAAATATTGCAAAGTGAGGAATCAAATCAACAAGTTTCATTCAATATTTTATTTATTAAAAAAGTATATATAAAATAGTGAATTATAAATAATATCGAGGTAGCAGAATATGTTGTATAATTTTGGAGTGTCCACTCCAGTCTATAAGTATTAATAAACTGTACTCTGAATTAAACTCCCTCAAAATATCCCTTCCAATTAACCTGAATTATTTATTGTCACTCGATAATAGGAAAACATATAAAATTATATATAATCATATAACAAGATGTAAAATGAAACTGTTATCTATAATCTTATGAATACTAATGCACAAATTGTAACCGATAATCGGATGTGAAACACGAATCGTATAAAACATTGCAGAGAAAAAATATTTATTTATAATTAAAACAAAAGAAAAACAGAAAAAAAAAAAAAAAAAAAAAAAAAAAAAAAAAAAAAAAACAAAAAAAAACTTGATAGATGAAGGCAAAAAAAAAGAACCAATCACCTGCATAAATAAGCTAATGTCTGAGTTCTATTCAAAAGGTAAAAATGTCTGGCTAATTGGTATACTCCAAAGCCAAAATTTATTCACACACACACACACACACAGAATATGTTGCAATCAATCCCATGTATCCACCATTTTGTATTTCTTTTTTCTCAATATTTTTCCTTTTGAAAGTTGACGTTTTCTATTTTATCACATTGAATTGTCATCATACCATGCAATACTATACCTATATATAATTTTTCCAAACTCGGCGACAGTAAAAAGTATTTTATTCCTGATTATATCATCCGTTATATTATGAAATTGACGTGCCACATATTCAATGTAAACCATTAATCCAACTTTGGCCTACAAAAAATATAAGAAATTATGTCCAAAAGAGATCATAACACACGTTATATAGAAATATAAAAGTAACAAAAATATCTTCCACGCATTACCACTCAACGATAATATCCGACTTGTATTCGCATATATATCCTACCACTCGTTATTATTTTAAATTTCCCGTAAGTAGATCAAGAGTTCGGATGGTTTCGTACACTTTCGGAATCATATGAGCAAGGGCTAGTCGCTTGTCACACAGACTCGTATATAATAGAGAAAGGCAGAGAGGGAGAGAGAAAGTCGCATGGAGGGGGCATAACGCTTTTTCCTTACGTGACGATTTCTACACATCACCGCAAGCCACGTGAAGAAATTTTGTTCAAAAAAAATATTTCCTGGAATAATAAGAGCTCTGGTAGCTAAAATTAGAGTTATTCTGTTATGGTTCAAAAAGGAAATGGGGAGTTAATAATTATGTTTTTTACTCTCTCTCTCTCTCTCTCTCAACCATGTTGCAGTTCTCAAATCAGCTGAAAGCACACGAGGAAATGGGAACAATAGTATGTGATAATATAAAGGATAATTTAGAAAAATAAGTTTACATAAAAATGTCGATGAATTTCTGCTGTACTTAGAAACTGTCAAAGAAAAAAATAGGAATAATCATTTTATTTGAAACATGGATTATAGAAGACATAAAAAATTTCTGCATTCCAGATTTTGACATAATGTATAACGAATTCCGTTACAATCAGAACGATGTGTTTGTTGAGAGAAAAATTGATCAAAGCATCCTCTACATCAACTGACGGAGACAAAGTTATTGAAAATCGATTGTAAAGTAAATGAGACAACATTTTCCATAATTGCCTCTAACATTAATCTTCCACAAACATTAAAACCTATTTAAATGACATCGAGAAATTTTCTCCAACCTCTGCAACCTCTGATAAGGATATATTCATGGGTGACAATAATATAAATATTTTGAACACATCGGACCCAAAAGTAAAAACCTATATCTTTCTCATGGCCACCTTAGGTTATTATTCATATAAAAATAAGCCCACCAGATCTACAGAAGATCCACTCAAGTCGAATTGACCACATATACAGGGTGTCTCACCACATTCGCCTCGGTATTTCTACGAGAAATGAAGAGAGTTAGGGAAAAACTTTTAGCACAGTTATATGTGGGTCCATGAGGAGCACATTCCAAAATTATTTTGAAATATATAGGGTGATCCCAAAAAAAATACATACCAAAGTTATATTTTTTTCCTATGGAACACCCTATATTTTTTATATTTTTAGATACTATAGACAAAATGAAGGTGAGTTACTATTATATTATATCCCATACTTAAAACTGACCGTTTCTGAGAAATTTTGAGAAATTTAAAAATACAGACCATAATTTGAAAATTGTTTTCACCCTGTAACGTGTAACGAGCTGCTCGTGATTGAATGTACTGCTTAGCTCAAAGGTTAAAGTTAACTACTACATGAAATTTTTAATGCAATATTATACAGAGTGGCGAAAAAAATTGCCTCAAAATTTGGACACACATTTAATTAAATAACTTCTTAAAGTTGAATGGAACACCCCATATTTAGTGGCGTAATTTGACGCAGAATTAGATTCCCTTCAAAACTATATTGGTGTTCTCTATACCTATCTCTTCTGCTTTCTACACAAAAGGCGTTTTTATATTTTACTTATGGGTAATTTTTTTATCTTAAAAATGAAACTCACTGTATTGTAATGAAAAGCTTGAAAAGCATTTTTGAAGTCATTTTATCGAAAAATTAAGAATCTTAAATAGTTTATTATTTTAATAAATGCTCAAAATGGTGTGAATTATTCTCGATGCATAGGCGAACTCTTTCTTGAAATGAGTGCTGAACTCTGGATAACATATTTTCCGGTATGGAACGAAACGCATTTCTTATTCGTACTTTCATATCCTGAGGTGTCGTTGGCGGTGTATCGTGAACAATACTTTTGATATATCCCCATAAGAAATAGTCGGGACTTGTAAGGTCCGGAGACCTGGCTATTAATAAAAAAATAGTATAATAGGTTTTATAGGAAATCGTAAATGTATGTTTTAATTGACCCCATTTGGTAATTTTGGTATTTATTTCAATATGAAGTCTAATTTGCTAAGAAACAAGCGAATTTAACATATTTCGCCTCAATAATTAAGACACGTGCATCTTCTTATTTTGAAGAATGCTTTAATATTTCAGAAATAGCAATAAATTTGAGTTTTTACATTCGCCTGCATTTTACTTTAGATACACCACCGTATTTTAAAAAATTTAAACTTCTGCTTCTAGCGAATCTACGTATTCCTTAATAAAAAGGTTTTTAAAACGCTTTTTAAGCCTTTCATTACAATACAGTGTGTTTCATTTTTAAGATGAAAAAATTACCCATAAGTAAAATATAAAAACGCTTTTTGTGTAAAAAGCAGAAGAGATAGGTATAGGGAACCCTAATATAGTTTTGAAGGAAATCTAATTCTGCGTCAAATTACGCCACCAAATACGGGGTGTTCCGTTCAACTTTAAGAAGTTATTTAATTAAATGTGTGTCCAAATTTTTAGGCAATTTTTTTCGCCACTCTGTATAATATTGCATTAAAAATTTCATGAAGTAGTTAACTTTAACCTTTGAGCTAAGCAGTACATTTAATCACGAGCAGCTCGTTACACGTTACAGGGTGAAAACAATTTTCAAATTATGGTCTGTATTTTTAAATTTCTCAAAATTTCTCAGAAACGGTCAGTTTTAAGTATGGGAAATATAATAGTAACTCACCTTTATTTTGTCTATAGTATCTAAAAATATGACAAAATATAGGGTGTTTCATAAGAAAAAATATAACTTTGGTATGTAATTTTTTTGTGGATCACCCTATATATTTCAAAATAATTCTGTAATATGGTCCTCATGTACCCACATATGAGTGTGCTAAAAGTTTTTCCCTAACTCTCTTCATTTCTCGTAGAAATACCGAGGCGGATGTGGTGGGCCACCCTGTATATCAAATTCGCAAAATACAAACTGCTAAGGGAATATTGCTGATCACTATACTTTTATCAATGAACATGAACGTAGGAAAAAACACAATATCAGTCTTATACACATATAAATCAACCTAAGCTGAAGAATAAACTGAAACAAAAAATATAGCCCACAAAAAAAAAAAACAATGTCAAACTGAATCCCTCGTTCACACAAGCTTTGCTAAACTCCATGAGGCAAAGAGATCTCTTTCAACAAAAATTTCTCAAAAATATTACAGAAGAAAGTTACAAGGCCTATAAAAAATACAGAGAATACTTATGTAATCTATTGCAAATCTCCAAACATGATTATTATCCAAAACAACTTGCAGAATCCCACAAGAATGTAAAAAAATTTTGGAGAACATGAACGAAGTTACCAATAAAAACTCAAACAGAAAATCAAACAACTATGGAATAGCAAATGAAAATAATGAAGAACTAAACTCCAAAAAAGCCATAGCGAATCATTTCGATATCTTTTTTTCCAATACTAGATTGAAAATGGCAAATAAAATAAAAAAACACCAATCTTCATCACGTAAATCGTAGCCGGAGCGAAAAATTTATTATTTTTTCAACCCATAACAAAAAATGAACTCATTTCCATCATAACAACTCAAAAATATAGTACATCCTTGGGTCCGAACAAAATAACTGTTCACTTTATGAAAAACACCACGAATTCCTTGTAGAACGTTTGCCATATTCTGAATCTATCACTCAAAAAGGGCAGAATACCAAGAACATTTAAAAGCTCCGTAACAATTCCGATCTTTGAACAAGGTGACAGAAAAAATCTACAGATTACAGACCCATTACAACTATGAATAATTTTCCAAAGAGGATCAAAAATAGAATGATGAAATACTGTAACAGTAATAATATTCTCTCAGACTCACAATTCGGGTTTGAAGGAAAATTATCAAGAGAAAATGCAGTATTTGAGTTAACGAACACTATATTTCGGACCCAGCAAAGGCAATCAAACAATTTTATTTCAACGTCTGGAGCTGCTTGGTATCAGATAAACTATATAAGATTTGCTAGAAGATTATCTAACAAACAGAAAGTAGGTTGTTGAAATGATAAACACGTAAAGTGACCCTTTACCAATAAATATGGACGAACCACAGGGAAAAGTGCTGGGACCGGTTTTATTTCTGCTGTACATCAACAATATGTTCTCTGTAACAAACTTTCACGATATGATAATAATAATGATAATTCATTAGTCCTTTAAGATCATATACATGATATAGGATAAGTCAGGTATACAATTATTTTCGACACATCAATTAGATATACAAAATGGTAAACACAAAATCAAATTACAAAATACAGATATCACACACGCATAGTTAAAATATAGAAACAGTTATTTTGCAAAATATCACACATTTTTTATAATAAACAAACATAGTTGTCTGTATAAAATAGAGTAAGGAATATAGATAAAATATAGATATAATAGTATAAAATTTATGTACCAATCAATAAATCCAGCAGTATTGGTTTGTAGGGTTTCATAGTTTATGTTGTAATTGTTTTTGTTTTTTTGTTGAGTTCTTCATTATAATTTAGGAATTCATCTCCTGAGTAAAATCCTTCAGTGGATATAAAATTTCTTAATTTACGTTTGAATGTACCCATGTTGTTAATTGACTTCAGCTCAAGCAGGCAGGCAATTGAAGAATTTAGATCCACTATAGATTGGCGCCATTTAGTAGAGTTTAGTTTTATGTGTTTTTGTTCTTAACATATTTCCATTCCTCGTTGGATATCTATGCCATTGGGCATTAGTTTCCAGATTCATTTCATGTTTCCTTATGTAGATAATCAGACTGTAAATGTATATACTCGGAACAGTTTGAATTTTAAATTTCTTAAAATATGGTTTACAGGAGTCTGTTGCTTTCAAATTGTATAGTAACCGAATTATCCTTTTCTGAGCAGTAAATACTCTTGTGGCATCTCTACTACCTCCCCATAGAATGATATCATACATAAGTATTGAGTGTACCATTGCATAATAGACATTCAACAGTGATTTCTCGTCTAAGATATTCTTGAGTTGGAGAATAGCATAAAAACTACTATTCAGTCTTTTACAAACATGACTAATTTGCTTATCCCATTTCAACGCTGAATCAATGTATATATACCTAGAAACTTCGTATCTTCAGATGGTTCAATGGTTTCATCGTTTACATCAACTTCTATCAAACTGTTTACTATTTTTTTCCCAAAGAACGTAATTTGTACTGTTTTATCAGCATTTACAATTAATTTATTTTGTTTACACCATGCAATAGACCTATCAGAGACTGCGTTCAGTTTGACTTGTAGTTCCTCAATGCTATCAGCTTGTTCCGCAACAGAGGTATCATCTGCATAGAGTACCATACATTCTGATCTTACGTGAAAGGGTAGGTCATTTACAAATAGTAAAAATATTAGTGGGCCCAGGACCAAGCCTTGTGGAACTCCAAGGTCAACGTCATACAACTCTGAGTTTGCCTCCGATATAGTAACATTTATTTTCCGGAAAGTGAGATATGATATTATCCATGAGACAATATTCCCTCTGATGCCTATCGCATAGAGTTTATCATACACAATAGTGAGATCAATCGAGTCAAATGCTTTTGACAGATCAAAGAAAAGCGCTGCAACGTATTTACCGGAGTCCATGTGTTTGTATACATACTCCATGTCCGTTGCTGCGTTCTCCGTTGATCTGCCAGGATGAAAGCCGTTTTGACAATCAGTTATGATTTTATATGTCATAAGAAATGGAAATAATTTATTATAAATGCATTTTTCTATAACTTTGCTTATTGCACACGGGATAGTTATTGGTCTATAGTTCAATATAGATAGGTGGTCTCCAGTTTTCAGGATTGGAATTACCTTTCCTATCTTTAAATTATCAGGGTAAACATGAGACTCTACGGATATATTTATTATATATGAGAGTGGTTCACAGATGTAGTTTGCTAAAGATTTTACCATTTTTATAGGGAGGCAGTCAATGCCTACAGATGTTTTATTTTTTAATTGTCTTATTGATTTCAGCACTTCTTCAGGACTAACAGGGTAAAAATAAAATGAATTTACTATATGGTTTCCGGTTGTGCCAGTTTCAGAGTCGAAATGTAGTTTTATATTTTCAGCCACAGTAGCTGAGAAATATTCTGCAGAGTAGTTTGCAATTTCTAGAGAATCGCTCGATGGAGGACGCTCGCATTGGTTTTGATACGAATTCGGGTGGCGTACATTGCTCCGTCGCTTTACGAACGAACCTACACTGAAAGGGGATGTGTCCTGATTGGTTATCAACGTCGAGCAGTCAACGCGACATAGCACCGCTTGATCGCTTGAAAACAAACTGGTTTGTTTTTGATCGCCCTATCCGATAGTGGTTAACATGGATTTTGAGGAATTAACACAATTTCATGAGATTAACCTAGTGATAGTTACAGAAATTGATGAAGTGTGGGACAGCGTGGAAGAAAAGCTGAATAAATCAAATTAATCAACTCCCAACACAAATTATTTGCATTTTTGATCAATTTTATATTTTCCATATATCTAGAATTGTTTTTTCATAAAATATACAGATCATTTATGTTGAAGAGGAAAACATTCTCAATTGAATAGTGAATAGAATATTTGCCCGAAAATTCAAAAATTTTAGACGATAATGAAGTTATTTGTAGTATCTAACAGAAAATAACTATTTCTTTGGCTAAATCCACGCTGGACATTGAACCATATAATAGATATGGTAAAAATAGATACTCTAACTCAATTTTCTGAAAAATCTCTCTATTCAATGATAAATTGAGAATGTTTTTCCTCAACATGAATACCTCCCAAGAGGTTATCTTGAACGATGGAAGATAGTGACTGAAGTTCATCTTCCAGTCGTAGATGATTCCACATAATATAAACAAACTACAAATTATTTACTTTTGTAATTATTAAATCACTGAGGCTAACAAAAACTTTTTATTTTCAGTGATGATTTTTTTTACAGAATATAAAAATATACCACCCATAATTTCAATATACTTTTAAAAAATATTATTATTACAGAAAAATGTAAGCCATTGTTTGATTCATTTTGTTCCGTATCTTGATTTGAGCAATGATCTGAAAAATGTTATTGTTCTGCATTACAACTATAATTTATAGCGTTTACTCGTAATCGATGGATAATTTTTTTTTCGACGAAAATTACAGATTTCCTAGTAGGAATGCTGCATCTTCGTTTCTAGAATACATTTCAGCATGGAAACTTGGAAAATAACAACTGTGTACTAGGATGGTCGCGCGATGGTATGTTGATCGGACCGATGACGACTGGTCGCACGAATACGCGTTCGCTATTATATTTCATCGCGCGATCAACACGCGATGCGACCGACCATCGCCGGACGCTCGCTCGCGCGATGGATGTCCAATTGGGACATAGCCTAAGGTTTGTGAGCGAATGTCATAGATATCACGATTGTCAACTGTTGAAATACTTCTGTGTAATTTCTGAGATGATCTACAAAATGAAAAACTTGCGGATTTTTTTTTTGTTGCCATGGTAACGTTTTAAAATAACTACAATTGATTGTCTACAAAATAGAGGTGTGAAGTTTTCAGGAAAAAGTTCACCACGAACGGTATTCGGCAAGACTATTCCATATATGAATGAACGAATAAAGATAAATACATGAAACTGCTGCTATAGGGTCGTCAGTTAGAATTAACATCTGGTTACATTGAAATTTGTCATGAAAATAACGATAAAGTAACTTTTACACTCATTATGTTCTGTACCAAAAAACAGTATTTATTTTCAATTATCGTTTTATCTAGGGTAATGTCATAAGTGCTAGGGATTTTATCGAAGGAAATATCATATGTACTAGGAGTTATATCTCTCAAAATTGCAAGAGTTAAATTTCCTAGAGGCAAAATTTGAAAAAATTTGCGATAAAACCCCTCAGCACGAATGATATTTGATGGGAATATTTCCCGAATCTCATTTGAAACTGAATAAAACTACCAGAATTCATGCTATATTCGAATTTTCAACGTGGAAAGTTACAACAATTCTTCTCGTTCCAAAATCGAAGGAATCGCTTTACAGATTTATTCATAATGATTATTCATTGGTCTGGAAGTCACTCAAAAAATTGGAATACATAAATGTTTCACTATGAATTGAAAAAATGGGTAATTGTAGTCATTCATGGCAAATAATTTATTCAATTGAATGTAGAGTAACGAGAATGAGAGCGAGACAGAATCAGTTCCAGCTGTCCCTGTAGTTAGTCGTTAGGTTTGTTTTTTTATGTAGCATTCAGAAAAAGATGCATCTTTCTCCATCTCACGTAACTTATGAGGATCTTTTATTTGAATGCAACTCTATTTGCGAATGGATCAAACTTTCAGTTCTACTATTTTACTCCGTGCTTTGAGTGACAGTTCATAAATCAAAATGATAATACGAAATATTAGTTGTTGATAATGAATAAGTGGAATGTTTTCAGGATATAATTCTGAGGAAAATGGGATAGGGTAGGCTCGTTTCCCGCTAAACGTACACGTTTTTTCAGGCAAGAATTGAGGTAAGTAGAGGCTATCATAGGGAAAAATATGATATATTTACTGAAAAGATCGAAGATTTTTCGATGCATTCACCTTGTGAGTGCATCGTTTGCAGAATCTGCCCTGTGTTTTTTTATTGAAATTGATTTTTGAAAATTAAAAAAAGTTTTTGATGACTGTCGGATTCTAACCTTGGTCGATTTTTTCGTGGCCTGCTCCTTGCCAACTAGGCCATTTCGGCTATGTTATATGAGTATAATTTTGAATACCTGTTGATTTTGTGCATATACTCATTGCGTTTTGTGTGATTTGTGCTATTTTGAGATTTTTATGAAGTTGTTAGTGGGTTTACCGTTCTTCATGAAATATTTCTAGCTCCACGTGATAGTCTGGTTACCTACCCACTACTCCACAACACCCATTGATTTTATGAGAAAATTGGAGTTATATGATTCACAGGCTCATTAATATAGCCTGAAAAATGAATTCCAATATAAAACCACTGTGTGCAGTGAGCTAAAAATCCCTCATTTAATCCATTTTGCATTTCCTGTTCCCTTACAGTAATCGAATTATATATAATATATGAATTGAATGCGTCGACATATAATGACAGGTGACAGGGCATAGTGTGGTTTTATCGAAAAATAATATCGAAACCACTAGTCGTTTTATGAGAATCAATATCGAATCTGCTAGTGGTTTTATCAGTATAAAACAGCGAGGAGACGCTTTATCACTTTGAAACTGATCTGATTGGTTCTCTGTTTTAAATTTTGGGCATTTGATTGGCACAAAAATAATGAGGAAAATAGTCGCTCATTTCTTTCAGAAATTTTTGAAAAACCATTTTGCCCGGAAATTTTAGTGAGTGTGAATGCGGATTTAACCACGGAAGCGAAACTTGAATGATTTGATCTTTGATAATAAGACCGTAAATAGAAAAAACGATAGAATCCCCCAGCACGAATAATATTTGATGAGAATATTTCCCGATTCATATTTAAAACTGGATAGAATTACCAGAACTCATGTTATATTTGAAAGAGAAAGTTACAACAAATCTTTTCGTTCCAAAATCGAAGAAATCGTGTTTGAAAAATAACCTTTTCTAAATATTTCGTTTTACAGATCCATTCATTGACAATGATCATTCACTGCTCTTAAACTCACCAAAAAACATAAAATATATATAAACTATACAATGTAAATGAAATGTTTGTATGTGGAACCAATTGAAAAAAAAAGTTCCTTCAACTGGAATCGACCCTCACGTGTGATAGACTGATACGCTAACCTCTACAAACGAGAATTTTCTTGATATTCTGAAAATAACGGAATTCATGGCCTTACTTGAAAACCTGAGGCTTTCAACATGCTGAAAAAAGTATATTTCAATTCAAATATCAAATCACTATTTGTAGTGAGTTCAGAATCACTAATTCAATCTATTTTTAATTTCCTATTTCCCTATATAGATATTGTCTGTGTTGACATTTAATTTTGATAGGACCTAGTGTAGTTTTATCTCGAAACAATCTCGAATATACTGTGGTTTTATCAGTACGAATAAGCGAGAAGACATTTAACACTATAAAACTGATCTGATTGGTTTTCAGTTTGAAATTTTGGCCATTTGATTGGTTCAAAAATAATAAAGGAAATAGTCGCAAGAAATCATTATTTCACGTGAAAAATATTTGTTATTTCACGATCTTATTCTATTTGTTTCAAATTTCCACTATATGAACTTAACAAAATTGTGCATTAGCTATTGACTGGAAGTGAAACAAAATGAATTAAGAACCAATAAATCCAAAGATTTAATTTTCCAGTTAGAATGTTGCAAAAATAACCATAACCTCGAATATTTATGTCATGTATCGTGATTCAAAAAGTACCCATGCGCGAAGGTTTATAAGCACCCTTATAAAAAAGGGCATACTGATTTTCTTGTGTTCACTTTGTTTACATATAGTCTTATGGAGTGTTTTCGATATTAATAGCCAATAAATATATGTGAAAAAGTCATAATCATCGTATTGAATAGTGAACTCTTGAATAAATAAAAACAGCAAATCTCGAAATCACCCAGGCGAAGCTTAGGGCATAACCAGTTCGATATATGCAAGAAGCGGATTTGGATCCCTTTTTGGCTGTATGGTCCAGTGAAATCACCGGTTATAACACTGCATATCTTTCTCAGGCGCAAAAACCAATAATAACCCATAAATCGCCAGATAGAATGGACGCAAGTTCCTTTCTCATTGTTCAAAACCGTTATAACAGCCCCTGAATGAAATTTGTATGTAAATAACTCGGCATGGCAATTATAAAATTAAAAGCATTCGAAATTTATGGTCTATTATAGTTCCAATCTTTGGGGTTGGAATCAGTGCCGTACATTGGAAAACATATCCATATTATAATATATGAAAACAAAATATCATCTCTATTAGAAGTGTTCGTTTTATATTTTCCCTTGATCTCATGATATTGTTTCAGATTGTGACATTCGATTTATCGAAATAAAATTTTTTTACTCACGTGGGGTTTGGAAGAACATGATAAAACAGTTTAAAAATGTTTGAAGATCGTTAAAATCCGTTCATGTAACAATGCAAAACAAAGACATTTCGGATAATGAATAATCAAAACACGATCCGATTTTTCGGCGATCAACTGTATAATTGACGAAAAGAACATTTCATGAAAATTGACAGGATGATTTGTTATGATTAAATACACAATGCCTGACAACTAAACGTGAATTTTGAAAGGGATGATATGAAACAAAGGTAGTTAGCGATATTAGCAAAATAAAGGTGACATCTAGCTAAAAGAGATTGAATTACTGGGAAGAAACCAAATATCCAAATTCAACAGGTGATAACCAAATCCAACAGGTAGCATTCTATGAATATGATAAATCAAGGTTGGAAATTAGGAAACATTTTATTCATTGAAAACAAGGCAGTTGAAGAAGTTCGACCCGGGTTGTTTTCTAATAACCTTGACATGTTCCATGACTCTGGTAATTATCATTTTTCCACCCTATCCGATATATTGAGCATTGCAAGTTGGGAATGAACAAGAAATCGAGTAAACTCCAGACCTGTTTTGTACGGGAATGTTATCTTTAGTGTTACAAAAAGTTTTCGGTGAAGTGTAGTAAATAGAAAATGATATAATGATGTCTTTATTGCGTCTATTCAATACGTTTCGAACATCATAGGAAACTTTGCCTGAGAGAGGAAGTGAATTGAAGGAGCAGTTTTTCAATCTTTCAGAAAATGAGGAAGTAAGGGGAAGGTTGAAGATTCCGTCTAGTGTCGGTAATAAAGTCTGTTCGGGAGGTGTGGATAATAGCCGTTGTTGTGAGTTATTTGTTTGATATTATAGAGCTCCTTATCGAAATTTTCATCTGACATCGGAATGGTAAAGAGTCTGTTGGGTAGGGAGTTGAAAGCTGCATGCATGTGTGCATTAATATGGCAACTAGTACATGGGATAACCAGATCTGTAGGTGTACCTTTCCTGTACACAGAAAAATCAAATTTGTTATTTGGTTTGTTGCTAAGCAAATCCAGGAACGCTAAAGAATATTTTTTTTTTCTATTTCATAGTGAATTTGATAGAAGGGGGCAAAGACTTGAGGAAGTTTAAAAGTAATCTGACATCACTTAGGGAGCCATCAAACAATACAATACAGTCATCGATATACCGATAAAAAAAATGGATTAATTGAAAAGTTGAAAATGATCGAGTTATTTCTCATGGTTGTGCATATATATTCTTGCAAGTAACGGTGATATGTTGGAACACATAGCTAAACCTGTATTTTGTTGAAAAAAATCTGAATTGAACTGAAAAAAGTTCTGACTAAGGACTGAGTCTAATAATGAGCAAACATTCAAACAATATGAGCATTGTTTGTTGGAATGGGATAAATGGCTCCGGAAAATATTCGGGAGCCAGCTTATGACTTCACAGTCGTTTCAAGAATTATTTAAAAGTCGCAAATATGAACTTTTCCAGTTAACTTGATTTTTTCAAATGGAAAGGAGGTGGCTCGTCGGCTTTTTGTGAAAGATAATTTTTTTACGAATAATTTGATACCACACACTTTCACTTCATTTCAACTTTTTTCCCGAATAATTGCAGGAAGCGATCATACCCAATAACAAATAATACGTATCCGGTATACCTATGCACTAAGTCTTGTTATTCTAGTTATCCGTGACAAACAATTAAAGCTGTTGCTAGGACTACCTGAACAAATAGGCTAATGAATATACTGTCACTTTCAAAAATTTATTTGTTGCATAGTTTATAATTTGATATGGAAAGTTATTCTAGAAACGAGATAATTGACATTTTGCTAATTTACGGAGAAGCAAAAAACAATGCAACTGATGCAGCTCGAATTTATGCTCAGAGATTCCCTAATCGTTGCCATCCCACTCGGCATTATTTTCCAAAACTGGAAAGGAAAATACGAAATGAACCAGAAGAAAATACCAATAACTTCATCGTCAGTGAAGAAGTAGACGTGTTGGCCTATGTTGAAGTGAATTGTACAGCGTCAATTCGCCAAATTGTTTGATATAAATCATTCGTCCGTTTGGAGAATTCTTCACGAATATAATTATCGATCATTCAAGTACCAACTACACCAACATCTTTACGATAACAACCACAACTTTTAGATTAACTTATTGCAACTGGTTTTTGACTAAATACAGAAAAGATATACGTTTTCCATTTAAATTTATTTATTCAGATGAAACTCGTTTCACCGACTTGGGTAAGATTCAATCGGAATAATAAAAGGTACGGGTCTCAAACAAATTTACTGATGCAAGAAGGAAATTTTCAAGAGCGATTTGGTTTCAATTGCTGGATGGGTATTATCGGAGGAAAAGTTTTGCGGCCAATAATTTTCGACGGACAACTTACTGCGGAAAGATCCTCAGTAATCAAGCTAATGATTTCATTGTTGAAGATTTGCCACTGGCTAACCAAGTTAATATATATGTTCAACAAGATGGAGCGCCACCTCACAATTCCCAAGTCGTAAGAGAACATCTGAATGACACCTCCCCAGAAAAGTGGATTGGCACTCATGGACCTATTCAGTGGCCTGCGAGGTACATTCTTAAGTTGTCATATATTTTTATAATGTATTATTTCTCTTTCATATTCTAGATCACCAGATTTCACTCCGCTAGATTTTTTTCTCTGGGAAACAATTGAAAATCAGGTATATAAAACAGCATCAGCTACTCGTGAAGAACTGGAGTATGAAGTAAGGGTGGCATTCCAGAACATCACTGCGAGACAGCTAATCAATGTGGTGCGCGCAACAATTGGAAGAGTTGAACTTTGCCGTGATCAAGGAGGAGGTCATTTCGAAAATTCAGAACCTTAATGGACTAAATTGCGACTTTGAAATAATTCTCAAAACGACTGTGAAGTCAAAAGCCTCAAAGTCGTATTTTTCCCATGTTACTTGATCAAGAATGAAGCGATTTACACGATCCATGGCATTCTAGATCGAAAAATCAAAATTGGATTAAAAATTACTTTAATCGTCAAATATCGACATGTGAGGTGTTGTTGGATTCAGAATGTCATTTTCGACGAAATAAGTGAAAATATATAGGATGTTCTATTTGAAAATCGAAAGTTGGGGTCATTTCCGATCAAACCGGAAGAACGGCAGAGCAAATATGTCAAAAAATGGTAACTGAACTATAATACACAACCTCCAAATTTCGTATTTCTATCTTCGATAATAAAAAGTTATAGGGGTGAGCCACCTTGGAAAATCACCCGGTATACTGTAGTGATAACTCCTTCGTGGCCTTTTGGAGAATATTAAAATTTGTAGAAGCCATGAATTTCAGAATGTCCTTCTTTGTCGCTTTTGAAGGTATTTTCACCTTTTGACGTGAGTGATATGACGCATCATCGATCACAATAACGGTTTAACGAATTTGAAGCAGTTTTGCTCAGGCCAGAAATTTTATGTTGATGGTACTTTCGACAACTGCACAATGTTTTTGCGGTTGTTCATCATACATGGCTGCCTCTGTCCAGGCACAAACCACACTACTGTTCTACTTATAGATTCCACCACAAACCCAATAAAGTAATCTTTGATGGTTTACAGTAATTCATGAAGTTGTCGACTGGTTTTCACGCACGAATTGTTTCCACTTAATTTGATCTACCATTTATTCCATACGGGGTAATCATATTTATTTCTCTTTGCGGACTTCTCCATAATTCAACATCATAAAATGTACGATTTTGAACAAATCCTATATTTTGAGTCGGAGATGGATTGATTCAACTGAGAATGAATATACTATACCTCATATATCTTTTGAATCGTTGAGTAAAGAAGATAAACGAGCCTTCATCTATTTGGAACAAAACGTTCATGGATTGCGATATTCTTCGGGATTTGTGGAATATCATTCGCTGGACACCATCCTCAAAAGAAATGATTTCTGGATAATGATCTTCAGCAATTCAACATTCCTGCAAAAGTTGCAAAGTTGGAGGTATACGACATCTCTTTGTGATGGTCTAATTCTACATTCACCAATGAGAATATTCCATCATGTATGCACCATCAGCACAAAGGACGTCCATTCAGATGCAGTCTGCGTAACGTAGATATTCTGTACAAATGGATACATTGATATACTGCCTGAATGACATGAATATTAATGCCCATAAATAATGTTCCGAACTTGTTCGTTTTTGAAAATATGTGAGAATCTAGCCTCAATTTGGAACGTGAAACGTACGTTGTAGATGCATCAAAATAATCGTTTGAAACGACGTTTTTACTGCAAAAAAATGAAGTGTTGAAAACGACATTTCCAAACGCGACAAGAAATGTTTTAGACACATGAAAAGATGCGAAAAACTAAGCGTTATAAGCAACGTTTTCAACTGCGGGAAGTTTTGGACGCATGAAAAAATGCAAAAATTCAAGCGTTTGAAGCAACGTTGATAAGCGTGAATGGTGAGCATCAAGACGCATGGTGAAATGCCAAAATTAATGTTTTAGACATATGAAAACAATGCAGAGAATAAAGCGTAGAAATTTAATGTGAAAAGTGTCAATTTTGTTGGAAAAAAAAGGCGTTTTGAAGTTATGATTGAAACGTATATGCGATTCCAATTCTAGCGACATCACGATATCTCCAATAATAACGAAGTTAGCACCTGGTGCCTTTCTGATATGTAAAAATGCTAAATTATGTTTTTTGACGTCGATACGAATGCATCGACACCAAAATTTCCCCCATTAGATTGAAATCAGTAGCCACTTCTGGTATATGAGAGAAATGCATGTCATGATTACGAATTGATGTATAGTTTTGTTATTTTATATGATTTCAAGCATTCAAACCACAATGAATGGTTCCATCATGAAGTTGAAGGGTAGAAATCGATAGATCCACTATCTCTCTTTGAATTTGACACCCCACTTGCCATGCTGGAGCTCAAATCAAATACTTTTTAGAAATCAAATTTCAAGTGCGAAAATGCTTCAAGTACGTGGATTCACGTTAGCTCGTTGAAAATTAGCTGTTTCGAGGACGTCGACTTTTTTTAGATACCCTACTCGATGATTGCTGGCTTTCCAATGCCAAATTGCCAGCTTTCCACTCAATGCCACGTTAACAGCTCTCCCAATCAATGAGAGATTGCAGGTTTTCCAATAACAGGTTGCAGGTTTTCCATTGACAGGTTGCTAGCTTTCTACTCAATGACAAGCTGCCGCCATGAGACACCTTTTCTAATGCACCTCATCTACTTTTTGTCAATGTTTCGAACCCAACATAGACCTTGCCCGAAACCAATACTAACTCATCGTAGAGTCCCCCCCACGTACACGACTCAGGTCAGGTAAGACTACCACTTCCGGGCCAGAACCAGCTTAGTAACACTACTCTTCCGGATTTTTTTTGAATATTTCCTCGTCTATTCGCAATTTTTGTATTGTGTTTTCAAAACTTTCGATTACAGAGGTTGTGACATAAATTTGGTTTTTCATAAGGATTTGAAGCTGGTATTTATCTTTAGTGCCTAAATCTATACAATGATTAGGATTTCCAAAAATAAAACAACTCAAAGTTGAATAAACTATATGCATTTCGGAACTTCAGAGTACCATCTTCAGAACTTCAGTTTGTACAAGTTGAAAAATATAATAATGTTCAATAATTTTCATCAAATTGCCATCTAGGTGAGGTTAGATTCTTTCCGAGTGGGGTGATAACTGTCACTTCCACTGCGACCTCCTCGGATCTATTGTGGCTCGATCCTAATCGAATCAGAGTTCACCTTCAAGTCCCGCGATGATGACGCTCGGTGATACCTTCTCCAGGGGTCTAGCTGCCCGTAATCCATAGAGTAGGATCTTGAACGTTCCAGACCCTTGCATCTGCACAAGATGTGCTCTGCTGTTCCTTCCTCGTTTCGACAAAAGCGACACTCTAGGCTCTCCGCAAGTTCGATTCTCTGGAGATGCTTTCGCAGTCCACAGCGCCCCGTTATAACCTTCAGGTTTTTCCTATTCAGGGTTGCTTTTCTTCTTTTCGGAGGATTTGCTATAAATGCCTCCGAGTGGACGTGTCTGACTGTATCATACCAGTACTCGCGTTTTTTCCGGTCGATATAGTATGAAAACCCTTCTTTGGTTATGCTCTTTGATATTCCAAAGAATGGCTATTGTCCTATGAACTCCTTCATAGTGCCATCTTTCGCCACAAGGTCGATTTTCTCATTTCCTCCAAAGTCTTCATGTCCAGGGACCCATAGCAGAGTTATTCTGTTGTCATTACCTACGCTTTGAAGGGCTTTCACGCAGTTCCATACTAATCTGAACTAATTCCACTTGATGCCAGAGCTTTCAGTGCAGCTTGAATTGCCATCTGAGATGGAAGCTTACTCACCAGAGAGGAAACAAGGTTGACGAAAAAACATAAAAATTCAATGATTTTTGGGCTACATGACATTTGTATGTCAAGGGTATCTTTGAATTTTTCTCTGTTGTACCTTTTTGATTGATTGATTCTTAACATTTAGAAAATATATTCCACTTTGATTGACGTACGGTTTCTGCATAAAAAATTGAATTTGTTCATTTGCATCTCGCGAGACCACACAAAATAAACAAATTATGTAACTTTAAACAAAAATTTATTTGGGAGAATAATTTATAGATGGTGCAATTTATAATATTAAAATAATTTGAATACATTCTGGAATACTGACACAAAATTACCCTGAACGCTCAAAGTAATAAATTAAATCAGATGTCGAGAAGTGAGTTTTCTGCGAAAAACAGTTCTAAGTCTCCAAGAAATATGAGCAATAGATCATTCAATTCAAGATGCAATTATGAGCAAGACTTTTTTTGTTTTTTTCTGCTGACGAAAGTTGCAATTGTTATTAACAAAAAAAGATAACAAAGGAAGGGGTTCAGTTTTTTTGAATTATTCAAAAACTATAAGCGATAGCGAAAACAAAAAAAGATATTTCCAAAGAAGAGGAAATTTCCAATAAAAAAGTATGGACTCCTGGAACTCTATCTCTATCATTTACAACTTTTATTTCGCGCCATCTCTAAAGAGAGTATACCACACAAAATATTATTCAGAAAAAAATAATAAATTAAAAGATACTCACCTGAATATAATCCTGACGTTTCGGAAACTGAAGCCGTTTCCGTTTCCAAAAATCTTTCGGATATGAATCAAAATTTCTCAGTTCTCGCTGTATTTCTCGCAATGTTTTTCGAACGTGGACATAGTCAGACATTAGTCGTAATGGGTAAAGTTTCCGGAACGTCAAGAGCATATAGAGAAGTATCTTCTGATCTAATAATTTTTTTCTGATAGGCAAAACTTAGAATGCAAGTTATTGACTGATTGAATATTTTTCCATCCGTGAAAAGTAATTTGGTATAGGCAGCAACTCATCGGGACAAAGTAATTTCTTGCCTTTCTACATTTGTATATAAATTCTGATCTATTTAATTCAATTTTTTAGATCGTGGTATTATGAATTCCAAAAAACAATTTCAAGAATTAGTATTCCCGCTCAAAAAATAAGCTCCATACAAACCATATAGTGTTGAGGTTCATTCTTTATTTGGAAAAATATTCGAGTAATCATTGTTTGTTCATTACACTCCTAAAATGCAATAAAATTTTGCACTCTGATAATTGAATAACTAATCACAGTTTACTACTGAAATAAACCGCGTACCGCACTGCACTAAATCAACATCCACCTCGATCTCGCTGATATGAATCACTACTTCTTGATTTAATCACGCCCGACTCTATATATTCTCGTTTTTGGCTTCCAGAATCTTAGAGTTCATGGAGATATTTAGATGATTCCATGCTCGTCATTGAAAATTTCCCAGATTTCCTCCGCCGGGCAATGAGCAAAATTAACGTTATTTCGACCTCCAAATAACTCCATGCCCCATTTAGCGAAAGTGAATTTAACGTAATATCACGTCAGATTTACCAATATGCGACAAAGATGTAAGTACTTTAGGAGTGAAAAATTTTAATATCAAGATATTTTTTCAATAAGTTGAATAAACAAATGTGAATTCGCCTTAATAGTGGTCTTTTCACCTATTCATATCCTGAAGTTAACTTCAAGGAAAAAAAAGCAATGTGGTTAGAAAAGAACAAAAAATTGTTTTGTTTATTTTATTTTTATCTTTTTTCTCTTACTATGAGAGCAATAAAAATCTTCACATGAACATGCGCTTGACCTAGATTGAAAGGTAAGGTATATTAACAGATGTCTCAATCCTGTATTTTTTCAAAGGTATTTAGTGGAAGGTGGTTCTTTTTAAAAAATCGTCGATTTTTTCATTCAATGCCGGAAACAGTGCAAACCAACAAATATGAAGGCTGCATATGCTGGTATGTTTACAAGTTCCTTCTTGACTAGTGTGAAAAAAGGTACAAATATAACCTATAAATTAACTTATTCACTTCCTGACCTATGAAGGAAATCGAAGTCATAATTAAGGGGAAATCAACCTATAAATTATCTTCGAAAATTCGTGGTGAAATTTCACCCAATGAATCCTCCAGGGTGTGAGGGTATATTTGAAATTATATAAGATTTTCCATTATGAGTAATACCTAAGTAGATGAATTTTAAAGAAGATTTTTTGGTCGTAACGATGGTTCACTCAACCTCAACCTCTGGAGTTGGTATGACTTCAAAAGAAATAATTTGTCAGAATAAAGTGAATTTGTACTTCTTGAAGACATTTCCTCTTTCTGCCTCTCATAATGTTAGTTGGCTATTAGATATTCGATGAAATGAAAATTTTATTCGAAGTATATAATGTCAATTCGGAATTAATTGAACATGTTATTGAAAGTTGCCCATCGATCTAGAATTATATCTGTGTTATGGGTGATAGATCGGAACAAGTTGTGAACAAAGACCAACACTCCCAATTTGCTATTGCAACCCTCAAGTTACCAAGACTTTGAGTTCTGAATATAATAGTTCAAGCTTCCTCGAATTGTCCGCAACTCGAAAAAACCGAACCCATATTTCGATTACACGTTTCTCACTGTGAGTATATGATAACCTCAAATATCTAACTTCTGTGACACCTTCATTTCGACTGTTAGTTGTATTCACCTGAAAATAGATATATTGGGCATATTATGAATTCCAAATCGGAATTTTCAAAACGTTGGTAACATATGTCGTACAAATTCAATTACTCATGGTCCAGTTTGACTGAATATTGGAATTTTCAGGATTGCGGATTCTAATTTATCATATTTGAAAATTCCACCCGGAAGCGCCAATATGTCAGAGTATATAGTAATTAATGTTCCGGATCTACTAATGAAATAATTATCGGATTTCAAAGGAATTTCTGAATCTCAAAATGACGAACGAATTTATTCATAAATGAACTGATCCGACTCAAGAACGTTTCTGGCGGTGTCAAAGTCACAGATTGAAGATTTTTACTTCAAATAAATAAGTTTTACCCGTTAATTCGTAGTGTTCATGGTACATGTATTTTCTTTCACATATTCGATTGGTTCAGAATTACGCACATGGTTATGGGACAACTCAATTCACTGACTGACTGACTGTCATACGATCAACGCCCAGGACCAAACCGCTGGACCCAAAAAGCTGAAATTTTGACAGCGTATTTATCAGATGACATGTATAACCAAATATTTCTTGATTTTCCATGTCTAAAGGGGTGAGGAGTTGTGTCTTTGTTACAAATAAAAAAATACATATTTTGGTGTTCTTAGGCATTTAACCCCTGAAGGGGTGGAATGGGTGGTTGGTGGAATTTTGTATAAAGTTTCCAAGTTAGGGTCATGAAAATCAATATTTTGGCTCTCTGTTACAAGAAAAAATTGTTTTCAATCTTATTCGAAAATGATGTGACTGTAGGGGTGAAATGTGGAACAGGATAACGGGGAACGGTGTTATGACCCGAGAATATACATAATGAAAAGTTATTTTGATGAATAATCCATTGTGAGAAGTCGAAAATAAGAAAACATAAGACCTAATGAAAAAATATCTTTCCGAACTAAAATTTCAACGCGTGTGCTATCAGAAAAGGAATGAAAATATTACTCAACACATTCAACTCTTGCTCAATACAGAGCTCAGTAAACACGAAATATCAACTATTTTGAGTACTAATATTCGATGTAGCCAGAATAGAATTCAGTCCCTACGGTCGAATAGAAATAGTGAAAATGAATATTCAAAACTGTTATCGGAATATCAGAACGAGGAAATCTTTTATCTGGAATCAGTGCACATCAGAGAATATTCGACTTGATCAATAAAAATAATAACTACGAAAATATTTGAGAAATTGAATATTGATAATCAGAATTAAGAAATCGTTTCATAAATATATTGTGTGTGGAATCCAGAATCTGTTACAGTGGAAAGATGGTAGATTTAATTTTTGCGTTTTGTATCAATTTGGCATATCAGATCTTGTCCAACTATTATTCAATTGAATAGACCATTCGATTTTCAACGAAATCTCTACCCAAGGTGAAAACGATTTTAATGAAATTTCAACCACATATTTGAGAACGGTCAATTGTTGTTTTTGAACTACTCTATAGAATCTCCAGTTATTTGTAGCACCATGCAAAACACGATTTCCATAATTGTGCAACACATTCCGTAATATGTTAACTTATTGTTGTTAATGTGAATCCATACACAGTATGTAATAAATGTCTTGGTCAAGGTTACTTTCCTATAATTTTTGTCGATGATATTTTCTTATGCATACAAAGAGAAAACGTAGACAAGATATTAACAACATTTAAAAACTACCTTCCCTGATGTCAGTTCACCGGGAAAATTGAAATAGATGAGAGAATTGTCTATTTGCATGTTTTGCTGATGAAATCTTACAATAAAATATTAACTGACTGCTATCAAAAACCAATTTACTCTGGAAGATTCATAAACTACCATTCTCTACATACAATGACACACAAGAAAAATATTATTAAAAATCGCAAACATGGAACCACACACTTAGTACACGATGAATTCAAAAACTGGAACCCAAACTTATAGAAACAATGTTATCAAAGAACTGCTACCCTAAATATTTGATTGAAAAATTATTATATTGTAATAATGAGAGTATACAAAAAAGGACCGTCCTACATCAAGTATTTCAAACAACCACATGAAGAACTACGCAAAAGCACAATTGAAATAATTTTTGTGACAAAATACAAATGTGTACAAAGGGCAAACAAATAGGTACTTGAAACGAAGGATGACAGAACTCAGTAGGGATTGTATCAATATAGACAACCCACTTTGAACAATAAACAATCCCACAAGTCTTGAGGAATATTGTGAGTTCTCCCTTCACACTTTTGATTTTAATTCAGTTGGTATCATGGAAAATGAAAAAAGATTAAATAAAACTCCTGAATGAAATTGAAATAGCTGAGTATAGAGAAAAATGTGTTAGCAAAATGTCCGATATAAAAAATATAAACACCTTATATTACTAACCTAATGAAGAAAACCAAACATAAAATGTGAATCATTAACAGAGGAGTTTCTCCAACTCTCCCAATTTCCCTCATTAATAAATATTTACATTAGAAAGTAACGATTCACCACCATTACAGTTTG
Organism: Gonioctena quinquepunctata; assembly: GCA_018342105.1. Taxonomy (NCBI): domain Eukaryota; kingdom Metazoa; phylum Arthropoda; class Insecta; order Coleoptera; family Chrysomelidae; genus Gonioctena; species Gonioctena quinquepunctata. Next base: position 62,244 of record JAFIRS010003620.1, on the reverse strand, counting down.
CTCATTCTATTATGTCGGTGTTAAGTCTTTCATAACCATGTGCATGTATTTATATTTTATATCAAAGTTATTCATATTACCATTTTTGAACTAGGAAAGCCACTCTGAATGTAAGGAAATATAGATGATAGTTTGCTATACATTGTTCGAAGCGTTTTCTGTCGAACTATCGTCATTTTACATAATGTTTTGCGTTTCTATCAATACTCCTTTTTTTTGGAAAATTTTAAACTCGAATTCAGCAATTGGTTTTCTTCAATATTCCGACCGAATTCCCGCCAACCAACAATAAAATTCAGTGTAGATATTTTCATTCGAATCGTAGTCTTTGACTCAACCTCCATATAAACGAAATAAATATAGGTCATAAGCCCTCCTCTGATCTGTGGTAAACGAATTCTGTTTGAGAAAATCGCGGATAAAAAAATATATACAAACATGCAGATTGAATATGGAACATTTTAAATGCTTGTTAACTCTTCTGTTCATAATGAGGAAATCATCATCTTTCGTAGTCATCAACCTTCGATTCAAAGCCATAGATGTATTCATGGAAAAAAAGACGTTTTTTATCCTTGAACTTTAATTTCTTGTAAGGCGAATACGATATCTATTGTGGTGGTACATATGTAATTTCAATCAACGATTTTCGTGAAGTCACTTCAATTTATGACACAGGCTTGCCCTCTTACGCCAGAAAACACTGAATTATTTGGGTGACATTTACCTAAGTGATATAGATGAACTCGTGGCAATAATATTTTTCCCAATCTATAAAATAATGATTTTTTTCCACATAAACGTTGGAGTCAAGGAAAATCTAATTCTACGGAAATTATACAGAGTTTTGCGCTCCTTACCTCCCCATCATAAATGAATCTATCTCAAAATCCTGAAGGTATAAAAAAAAATCCTTAGAATGATTATTTCATGAAAAATGAACACTAATTACAAGTATTTTACAAATGTGTATGGATGGTAATTGGAAATGTGTGGAGAGAAAATATGTGTGGCATTTTTGTTCTGTTTATTTGGAAAGCTAATACAGAAAAATTTGAATGCAACACGTACGCAAATGGTTTTATCGGACATCATCCTCATATTCCGGACTCGGCTGGCGCTTCGTCCGCAAACAGTCCAATTCGTCCGCTAAATCCTCACTTTGCGAACTAGTTACATGAACTATTATACTTTTCAATGGCCCGAATATGTTTATGAGGAAATATCCATTTGCTGGAAAAAAAACCTATTAATTCATTTTAAAACTCACATTCCCGAATTTCTAGCGTTTTTCTGAACCCTATCGAAATTTGAATCTATCTACGCCAATGATACCAGTCATTTTGGCAAAACGAAAGAACAAAATATAAAGGGTGACAGGGGTACTCTGGGGACGATGAGCAGGGAGATAAAGTTCTACGATTGTTTTAAATACCCTAGCACACTCGTTTGTCGCATGTATTTACTAATCAGTTACACGTTGCACATCATTCAGAACACGATTCAGCGATTTTTAACAATCTGACGAGACCATTATAGTACTGGAACTACTGAAAAATCAATGCAAAAAATAGATAATTGTCAATTTCACCTATTGAAATGTGTTTTTGTTTCAAAAGTAGTTTAATCTCATAATGTTAAGGCTCACTGAAGAGTTATTTAGAAAATTTTAATACTAAGGAATTGAAACTACCTGCTATTATTCGAATAATTTTTATCAATAAAACTAACAATTTAAGAGTCATCAATACCAACATTTCATCATTCTTATTGCAATTTGCTTACTCAGTATAGGCAAAACTATTGCACTATCCGAATAAAATCTTCAAAAAGATCAATCTGACATTTTTAAAATTACAATTTCAATGATGGGCTGATTTGAGTTATCGAGTTATCGCAATTTTACCATCAAAAATGGAATTTTCAATTCATCACAACTTGTATCAATCAATTTATCAATAATTAGCCCGTTTGAAGCTACTCTCACTATTATCTACTTCTTGTATATTTCAGATCATATCGCAACAGCCCAATTCGTAATATACTTTCTTTCATTATAGTAAATTGACCCGTAAATGAAAATACACATATCGAAGATGTTGAGATCTCGAGCTACCAATTCCTCTCAAGTAAAAATTGCAATGTATTTGATTTCTAATTCATCTTCTTGCTCAAGAATGCGTTTCTTGTGTCTGCACCACAGACCAGGTAGATACCGCTCTTATTATTGAAGAAGTTATCTCAAAGAGTGTCGGTAACAGGAAAATTAAATTTTTTAAGGTTACCTTCTAGGAGTAGGTACCCACTGACAAAGTATTTTCCAAAATTATAATATATGGATATTCTTTATCTACAAAACTGCCAATGAAAGAAAATACTGTTGTGATTAAACAAATAAGGCTCGCCCGCTAGTGCACTTCAAAATTAAAAAGTTATTATAATATTGAATAGTTTGAAGTTGCCTTCTCGAATTATCAAATTTTGACAACAAAATCATGACTTCCTACCCCAAAAACCTATACATATCAATTTTTATTGAATTCAGAACATAAATCCAAACACGCAAGATGTCATCTGAACCCTGAACACACTAATACCACACATTGATTAAAAGCATGTGGAAAAACATTGTAAAAAAACAACTCTACATGCTGCCGAGGAATTGGTCAGGACTATACCACCATAGCTGTAACTGTAAAACTATGATTTCGAAAGTGAACTAGAAAACATTCCCGGTATATTGTTAACTCGCAATTGGACTTGCCCCATAATTTCTTTCACGCAAAGCAAGAAAACCAACTACAGTAACGGGATCGGAAACTGTAACCATCCTGTGCTGCCTTACAAAGCCCTGTCCACTCTTTGTGTGCACTAACTGTCACGCCATATACCACAAAAGTTGTTTGTTTACGAAGTACAGAAGTAAGGTGAAATTTCTACATGACAGCAAAATAAATTGTTGCGGAAGCGAAAGCCTTCATTCAGACACCATTCGTGGGGAAATGAGTAAACTTGAGGAAACTATTAATGAACTTTCAACTGACAGGAACTTGAAGGACAAATATATAGAAAAACTGAAAAAGGAGAAGGAATATATAATGGAGGAAGCTATGGAGGACAAATATATAGAAAAACTGAAGAAGGAGAAGGAATATACAATGGAGAAGGATATGAGGTCAGAACCGGAAATGAATGAGATAGTGAATGAACAAAAAAATGCCATTAAGGAAATGGAAACAGAAATGGAGATTCTTGAAAGTAAAATAACTAAATCGGAAAAGACTATCCACTGTACAGGAACGCGAACAGAATACACATTGGAACAAAAAACCCCACTTAACCTCCAATTATGTTTTGCTATCGAATGGAGTAGTCCAGGTAGTCGAAGATGATAAAAGTCAGAAATCAGACAATACAATCTCTACCAGACGTAGAGAACCCTGATGAAGAAGAGGATAACAGCGAGCGAAATCCTGCTAACCCTCTCAGAAAAATCTTAAATGAAAATTTATTTTGTGAATCGCTCAATTATGGCCAGGCAGACACAATCATAGTTATGTTCAATACAAGAAACATAAGTAATAGTAAAACTTTGCACTTGTTTCTGAAGAATATTCTGAGTCTTGGGGGGTCTACAAATCTTATTGTCTCAGAATGCAACAGTTATTATGACAAAAATATCAATAGGCTCATTTTTAATCGAATAAAGAATTTCAAGCGAACTACAAGAAACTGCTCTATACATTTTCATGCCGACAAAAAACAAAAAGGCAGCAAATTTGAACTCATGGAAAAATTAAAGAAGAAGCCTTTGAAGACAAATCGCATTATCAACAAAATATTTTCCTAAGGAGTGTTTGAATTACTGAACTAAATGATTTCCAAAATTCAAATTCCTAAGAGTTGTAACTACCTTCCGAATATTTGAATAATTTTCCAAGAACCTAAAAAAGAAAAAAGAAATTAAATTTATATTTTACTTTTTCATCTTGGGCAATATTTCTGTCATATATGAATGTTGTTATGAAGGTTGCATTCAAAAAATCGAAAAAAAAATCTTGAACTGGAATCTAAAGGGGATGGAAGTATTTCCCAGATACTGAAATAATTTCCATCTTCGGAACTGTGGATTTTTCGGTATACCTGTGGACAAACTCAATTGCGATTACCTCCATACCACTGTGAACTTAATCAGATAGAACTTATATGGGCTCAGATAAGAGGTGAAGTTGCAAGAAAAAACACAACATTTGAATTTAATGACGTTAAACTTTTGTTTAACGAAGCTATCAATAGCGTGACAGCAGATAACTGGAAGAAGTGTATTAGACATGTTTTGAAAGGAGACCAAAAAATGTGGGACTTGGATACTCACGTCGAAATTATGGTTGAACCTCTTATTATCACTCCTGGTTCCAAAAATAGCGATAGTGACCATTCTGGCACAAATTATAATCATACCTCAGATAAGGAGTAATGTCCCTAAAGTTTTATTTCATATTTTGATAATAAAAAATCACAAATAAGAATTATAAAAAAAAGTCCGTTATATTTGAATAAAAATTTTACAGAAACAATTTCATGTCGTTAGTACGACTAAATCACCTGAAACCTACCTCAACATTGATATACTTTCATAATGGATATTTCCAAAAATATTCATGTGAACCTAAAACTTCAAACTATACCTACCTACCTGAAGAGGTTTCAAGGTTTTCGATGCTGATATTCATTGATAAATCTACTCATAAATAAAATTAGGAACATAATATGAAAATATCGTCTATAAAGGAGTTGTTATGCAAGATTTGTCAATATTAAGAAAAAAATGCAAAATCTTTGTTTGAATAAAATATGCTAAAGTACATATTTGCCTGAGTCTACTTATTACTATTCCATTAAAGTTATTATGATTTTTTTCATTTGAAAATGAATTGTTTCTGCCCTTGGAATTTGCTTTCTTCTTCCCTTGCCTCACTTGGGGCACCCCAATGCTGAGAATGAGTCACTGACCATTATATCCGTCTTGTGGTCCGACACTTGGACTCTTCTTTGACACTTTCCAAGCACTATGGAGAGGCAGGTCACAGAGTGTGACAACAATCAAATTCCTTTTCCAGGTTACTAGATTTTCAGCTGTTTTTTTCTGCAGATGCTGTATGGAGTCCAATGGTACATTAAGGAGTCTGATGCCCTGTAAGGGATGCATACCTAGTAATTTGAGAAACTAGGACAACCGGCAATTGTAGCTGTCGAAAAATCTTGCTATCAATATTCAATTGAGAATGTTTCCCTTCTCAATAAGATTCTTGTTGTTGAGAAATCCCAATTTGGGTATTTAGATACGTAGCTTCCAGTGAGTAATTTGATTAGGCCTTCAAGTGTGGTCAGGTATATTTTTGAATATTTTTCATTCAATTTGGTATTTTCCAGAAAGACCACAAATGTTGTTGGCTGCATGGATTGATTCGATGATTCCTGGCTATATTGTGGCTCTGATCGTTGATGCGACAATTGGTGCGATAGTAAAATGAGTGAGTATTTTTGCACTCTTCTCCCTCGTACTCTTCTCAGGACAGATTTGCAAGGTGAGAGGATGGTATGTTTTTGGTTGTTGAGATTATGAATAGATTTGAGAAAGCCTTATTGGGTATCAACTGATGAAAACAATGTCATCCTAATAATAAGGGTTTTTTCCGAATGATGATTCATTCAAAGGGTATATTTCTGAGAGTGTTAGAATTGAGAAATCGAAGTCTTCGATATATAGAGTACTGAAATAAAATATTCCCAAACTCGCAGAAGTGGCAGCTGTTTTCAGAATGGTCAGAATTTTGTAAAGGAACCACGGTACTCACTTGATCTGAAGCATCATCGGTAGTCAAGTAACCGTTGAAATAGTTTCAAAGCTGGGTTAGGTTAATTAATCTTGTGTCCGCTCTCTGTTCTACGTTTTGTTCCTCTGAAGTTGAGGTACTATTGTGATCGTCAGTTATTTCACTATCCAGCAGAATTTTCTGTAGTTTTTTATGTCTATGGCAGCTTCAATTATTCAATTGATTTGGTCCATATAATTACATTTCCTGGATCAAGCTATTTTAATACGTGGAATGTTGGTGATAGCGAATGTGATCATTATTAATTTTAAACATTCTAGGAGTGGGGGTGGATAGATTTCTCAAGTTGTACACACATCAATGATCAACATTCTGGAAGCACCATACATATCTTGGTTATTCAACCTAAAGATTTCAGAATTGCAATCCACTGGAAGTCTAACTCATGAAGGAACGCATTGATAAGATGAATTATACTTATTTCTCAAAAACACAGTTTGCAATCCGATGAGAAGTATTGGAATGACAAAACGTGAGGTATAGGCATCCATGAGAAGATTGCACTACGTATCGAATCATCTGAAAGAGTAATTGTGGCTGTAGAAGAAAATCAGTTTGATATAGCAGCAAATTGAGTAACAAGGTAACTTTCTATGGGAATAATGCAAAATGAACAGATGGAACTCAAACTCATTTCACGCGAGTTGGAGTGAACATTTCATTGCTTCGGGTGCTATCCTTCGAAAAAGGAATTCTGCATGCTCTCGAGCAACCTACTCTACTCCTTATGAAATCTCACTGTCAAACAATATTCATTAGGACCATATGAATCACCTTTTGACGTGGTAATCACAAAGATACCTACTACAAAATGCTAATAAAGCGATGATGTTTCTGATAAAGAGATGTAAAACAATGTTTCGACAAAACGAAAGCACGAATGGAGGGTGAATAAAATTATTTCTCTATCTGCCAAGTGGTGCATGTATTACTGTAAATATTATGTGACTAATGCTCCGATTGCATTCCACTTTTTGTTGATTCAAACTTTTTGATCACATGCAGATCATAAAGAGCTTCCGTTGTGATATTTCGGGGATATTGTATTGTACAACGGATATGGAATGGTGCCCCATATGAAAAGTTATGAGCGATCAAAAGTTTATTGAATGGGGAAGTAAACACTTCATTTTCGATGAACTCTCCATCATGTGTGATTGAAACTGCAATTTTGAGGTCACACAAAATTTCAATTTTGCATTTTCCCCTGGAAGAAGTTTTTCAAAATAACACTCGAATGTGAATGCGGGCTTATGAGGTCATACGTTCATTCGTGTAAGTATAGAAAAATTAACTTGTATTTTGAGTTTTACCACTGGAACAAAATATTTGAAAAATTCATTATTGATATTCATCTAATTGTAGACGATTCGGGGTCCCTAGCCCCACTTTCAAGATACATTTTTCTGGTATTCAGGGTGATAATACATGTTTAATACTTGGGAATACTTGGACTATGGGTGAGCAAAACTTCCATTGAATCGATGGTTAAGAATAAGTTCGGGTTAATAAAACTCCTTTTATAGTCACTTGTTGTTGTTATACCATTTTAAGTAGTTATTTTCAAATCAAAACGCATTCCTTCATTCCCACAACTATGTAATTTCGGAAATTTGTCATTGAATGTTGGAACTATGCTGGTGAATGAATGACGAATGCACATACTTAGAATTTTGGAATCTTAAATTATGAGTCCCATTCAAACTGATTGGAAAAAAACAATCAAAAGGAATCTTTGTTCAAAATTAGTTTACTGTACTACTATCGATAACATTAAATGCCGAAGGTGGATCACAGACTGCGTATGTGGACTTATGCGATCACTGGAAGTTACAACAAACTGAATAGAAAATCATGTGATTGAAACATTTCTTAGGACTGAGTTTGGAAAAACGTCTAGAATAAAAAATAAATAAACCCGCCTGGAATGATATCAGTTGCATGTGATCAGGTGTTGTAACATCTAATGCAATTTTGGATTGAGTAAATTCTGAAAATAAGCTTGTGTTTGAGATTATTCAATTCCAATTTTCCCCTTGATTACTTTGGCATTGTAGGGTTTGTTTGATATAAAATGACAATGGAAAGTTATCACTTATAATTCTCCTAGAGAAATAGTTATTTCCGGAAATTTTTTCGAAGTGCGAATTTTTTTAAAATTCTCTTAAAAAATTCGCAACGGAGAAAATACGGAATTCAAACTCGCGGAAAATTCGATACGAACATTTTATGCCAAAACTATTTGAAAATATAATGAAATTGGTGATATACCCATGTAAGGGACATCATAGGCTATTGTTACTATTGCATGGGAATGGTAAACTAAGAAGGTTCTGATGGGTATTTTGACATTTTGCTTGACAATTTCAAATGCGGAGTCGCGTTTTATCTGTCATATTGGACACAAAAAGAAAATGTCCATTTTTGGATGAGAAAATATTAAGATGATAAGAAAGAAGGTGGATATATCAATTCTACATGATACAAAGAGATCAAAGACAACGATATGGAAATAATTTCTATAATATTGTGACAAAAATTAACACACAATTGAGGCAGGAACCTCAGTCAAAGAGTATAAACTAGAATTTCGTAGGATTGGGAATTCAATATAAAAAATAAACTCAAAAGACTAGGGAAGTATCCATTGGGGAAGTGGAATATTGCTATTTATTTTAAGCAAAAAAAAATAATTTAGGTATCGAGATAAGAACAGAGTTTGTTATTGTTCCAGGTGATGTGGGATTCAACAGCCAAGCAGCTCCGGAAAATGGGCTTCGCCAAATTTCAGCTCAAGTTCAATCCATTTTCGACAGCAAGAGCTGCGCGGAATGCTCTCTTCCTGGTAACACTTGTAAATGTTGGCGATTCATTCGTTGGAAAATATGATCATGATGTTCATAAAATCAGATGTGGAATCATCTGCGACTGAAAAATAAACTTTAGTCACTATATTCCTTCTGAAATTATTATCGTTTTCCGTTCTCACGAAGTATGATCCTGGTGAATCTGTCTTTTCTTGTACCATACCTCCTTGTTGCATGTTGATGATCCATACTCTATCTCCTTCATCAAGTTCCGTATTCTTTTGGTCTTATGTCTTGCATCAGAATTCGTCTCCTGCTTTCCTTTTTCTCTTATAATTTTTTGTTTGATTTGGAGGAGCAGGTATAAGTTTGTGGCCAAGATATCTGCCTTACAACATTTTAGCCGGAGATGCACGACATTGTAGTTTTGTGTTCCGATAGAAAAGTAATGCTAAAATAATACCATCTGGATTTTTTTCAAACTCGTTTTAGATGCTCCATGGCTCACTCTGCTTGGCCATCAGATTGTGAATAGTCGGAACATCAGGAATGCCATGTCGAGAAAATGTTTCTTTCAGAGAAGTTACTGTACCTACATACTCAATCAGTTTTATTCTTGTATTTCTGGAAATTTTGAATTATAATGTCGAACACCCAAACAGTGAGTTTCTTCATACTGAGCCAAATCTACTCCTTACACCGACTATGGTCGGAATGACAACTCTGTTACCATCAATGGATCCAAATTTGGGGAGAGGTTTTTCAAACAGATTTCACATGAGAGATAAGTGCCATGTGAAGTGGAATGAATAGAAAAATCGAATTTAAACGGTTTTCTTCACATAAAGGATTCAATATAAAATTGAACCAGAGAAAGGTAGATCTCAGGTGAAAAACAACTACTTTCCTGGCAAATACCACGCAGAACGTTGAATGATATTCACCTGAAAATCCATGCATACTTCCATATAATATCAATGGACATTGAATGCAAATGTTTCTTTCTGATGAGCTCGATTATGTTTAATTTATGTCGTGTTCACCTAACAATCCGCATACCGGTTTCAGGCTTCTTGGCCCTCATCAGTACGGAGTAGTCAACCAGCCAAAAGTCCAAAGAACTCTGGCTGAAGTGAGACACAACGTAAACAATCCATCATCGATCTTGTAACACCTATAGGTACGCCGGAAAAGATAAACTTTAACTGGCGGTACCTAGTGACAGAAAGAAACACTCCGAAAATCTCCCATCTCGATAGTCAATTTCTAAATAAAGATTCCTTCTCAGTAGGAGTGGCAAGCCCGTCTAGCATATAGTGAGAGATAAGTGCCATGTGAAGTGGAATGAATAGAAAAATCGAATTTAAACGGTTTTCTTCACATAAAGGATACAATATAAAATTGAACCAGAGAAAGGTAGATCTCAGGTGAAAAACAACTACTTTCCTGGCAAATACCACGCAGAATGGTGAATGATATTCACCTGAAAATCCATGCATACTTCCATATAATATCAATGGACATTGAATGCAAATGTTTCTTTCTGATAAGCTCGATTATGTTTAATTTATGTCGTGTTCACCTAACAATCCGCATACCGGTTTCAGGCTTCTTGGCCCTCATCAGTACGGAGTAGTCAACCAGCCAAAAGTCCAAAGAACTCTGGCTGAAGTGAGACACAACGTAAACAATCCATCATCGATCTTGTAACACCTATAGGTACGCCGGAAAAGATAAACTTTAACTGGCGGTACCTAGTGACAGAAAGAAACACTCCGAAAATCTCCCACCTCGATAGGTTTCTAAATAAAAGATTCCTTCTCAGTAGGAGTGGCAAGCCCGTCTAGCATATAGTGAGAGATAAGTGCCATGTGAAGTGGAATGAATAGAAAAATCGAATTTAAACGGTTTTCTTCACATAAAGGATTCAATATAAAATTGAACCAGAGAAAGGTAGATCTCAGGTGAAAAACAACTACTTTCCTGGCAAATACCACGCAGAACGTTGAATGATATTCACCTGAAAATGAGGGCCAAGAAGCCTGAAACCGGTATGCGGATTGTTAGGTGAACACGACATAAATTAAACATAATCGAGCTTATCAGAAGAAACATTTGCATTCATATTATATGGAAGTATGCATGGATTTTTCTAGATTTCACATGATTCTATAATATTTTTGATTTGCTGTGACATTTCGGGCCACCATATTGTCGCTCGTGCTCTTGCTAAGCATTTTGATAGTCCAAAATGCCGTCATGTACTCTTTTCATACATTATTCAAATTGAATTCATTCCTATATTTATAATATTCATGTATCTCATTGTTCAACTTCTTCTTGTGAGGCCAACCATTCCTCACGAAATGTTTGATTTTCTCTATCGATTTGTCTTCATTATATTTATTTCTCACTCCTTCTAGTGAGAGTCCAATATGGGAAATTTCCGAAATAACTGCATTTATATAAACACCGTTATGTTGTTTCAAAATGATGTCTCTGTCGAGTGGACTCATTTCAATGGGAGATCGAGACAGGGCATCAGGAACATAAAAAGTATCTACCGATACAAAATTGATAGACATGTTAAATTTCGAAAAACTCTCTAAAACGTTGCAATCTATAGGGAGTCGAAGTAACTCGACAGGGAAACACACAGCGCTCCTAGCGTTTTTTTTTTTAAGTTGAGGTAGCCTCACCTATACGCTGTGAATCATACTTCATTAAAAAATGTCAATTCCAATCCGCAGCAGATTCCAAGAAGTGAATGCAGATGTTTTTCGAAAAGAAAGCCTTTCGAAAGGGGCAGGTTTATTGGAAAGTTGCCACATAGACAACGTCTACGAAGGAGCTGACGGCAATTTAGGGATCATTTGTGAAAGAGTTTTGCGGGAAACTTCAGGAGCTCAAAGTTTAAAAACGAATACAAATTATGATATTTCTAGTTTGCATTATTTTAAAATTAGAATATATTTTTCAATTCAATGTTTATTGTTACTTACTCTTTTCTGCAGACAGCAGCTATCCACTTTTCTTTCCGTTCTTCCAGCCATAATTGCCCCTGAAAAGGATAAAAACTGCGCTAAGGATTTTTATACTCAGAATTTGGGTAACCAACGACGCTCCATTTTCTTTTCACAAAAACTGCAATGGAATCCATGCTGGATAGACGACAAGCTAGAGGGCATTCACTATTGAGACAGCATGTTTGTCCTTCCCCCACTTCATGAACAGTTTCTTACGAAAGTGTTCGAAGCGATGCTTTTACAAAAAATTCCAAAGGCGTAACAAATGATTCAGAAAAAGCCATACACAGACTTATCATGAATTTGATGGCATTTGCCATAATTTCTTTTGCTATGGAAAAGAACTCACCCCAGACTCCAGGGCATTTTTGCAAAGTAACAGTAAACAAAATTGAATGAACAACACTACACTATACTTATTTACCTGACAAACGTAACTTTCCAACCGCTCCATGTCATGACACGGCTGTATACGATGGCAATCGTGTCTAGCCGTAGCAGTCTTGAACTGGGATATATACCAGAAGTAAGAAGGAGGGCTAGATTCACCTCTATTCCTTAAGCAGGAAAAAGAGATACAATCCATCCTGAATCTCAACAACTGATTAGTCTCACACCATTCGTCCTGAAAACGGGGAGAAAGCAACTGATAACTACATTATAGAACATAACTCTCGGAACGGGCGCCCCTGCACCCCTACCAGAATGCGTACCAAACGGACAAATCCACGGAGACCGCTTCGGTACAATTGACAGATATAATCCAGGATTCACTGGATCCACATTATCTCAGAATGCATCATCCTGCAGAATCCGAGGGCACAATACTTTGGAGAACATAAAATAGAAGAGGGATATCTACCTAACCTGAAGCCATCCGACAACCTGAACTCTTCAGAAGCCATATGACTGGAGAAACTGCTCTAGTTGTTGATACATTCGTAACGGCTGGGCAGCAGAAGAGGACGCCATAGACCTCATAGGTCGCAGTGTATTGATACCCTTACCAAATAGAATATAATATAATAGTATAATATCGGTCCTTGGTCATTCGAATGGTGTATTGTTCATTTGCGAAACTTATTATTTTCCACAATTTGTATTTCTCGCTGCATTGGTATCAAAAGTAGTTTCATGTATATCGCTTGGATAGGGCTCTGCATATAATACTCTCCAATATTGATGTGAGTTGATCATCTGCTGTTGTGATAGGTTATCATTGGCAGCTAATGGACTTTCTAGTGTCCTCTTTTTGGAAACTTGACATAATTTCAATTGATTGAAATATCGCTTGATAACATTACCTCATTTCACTCGATCAAATGATGTAGTCTTCCAAGTTTCTCAATAACGATGCCGTTCTTCCACTTATTTGATCCAGAATAATTCCGAGACTGAATTCTATCTCCTGGTCTATGAAACTTATCAAATTTGGGTTGTTGTTCATCTCTAGTTTCTTTTAACGATCTTCAGATCTGATCTTGTTTGGTTCTTAAGTTTCTATTGAACAAAATTTCTGCACGTGATTTGCCACAAGATAGAGGTGTCACCAGATATCTGGATAAAAATGAGTTCAAATCCCTATGTTATGTTCCAGATTCCTTCAACATACATTTGAATTTAGTTTTCAAAGTCTGACAGTGATGTTTAGCCTGTCCGTTGGTTGCTGGATGTCTAGGTGCAATCGAAAGTTGCGCGATTCACTGACTTGCACAGAATTGTTGAAATGCAAATGATTTGAAAATGAGAGCATTATCACTGACCAAAATTTCTGGTAACCCATGACGACTGAATATATCTCTCAATTTGTTCATTGAACTGGTGGCTGGTGATTGTGTTGACATTAGAATTTGCCACTTATATTCGGCGTCTACTATGATGAAAAAGTAATGATTTAGAAATATGTACTTGTTGCCAATTTCTGGTTGGCGGTTCCCATTTATGGATAGGTAGGTGCTTTCACAGGATCCTTTTCAAAATCGCAACATGGTTGACAACTTCTCATAATATTTGCTTTATTAGAATCCATACCTTCCCAATAGCAATTATTTTGTGCGGGAGCTTTTATTTTTACGATACCAATATGTTGGCATGAGGTTCTTCGAGTATTTCTGGTTTTTTTTGGGATAATTACTCTATGACCTCGAAATAAAATTTCATCTAGAAGAGAAAACTCCGAATCTCGAATGGTACCATCATAAATGGATTTTCTTCAGTTTAGAATCCACATCAGTTCCAATCGCAATTTCTTGAGCTGTAATTGTATCTGTTGAAATTTTTTTAACAGTTATATGATATACTCTGTGAACGTCATCAACTATATCCCTCCCTTTCTGACTAATTTTCAGAGGATTCCTAGAGAAATAGTCTGCATTTACGTGTTCTGATGATCTTCGATATTCCATCCCATAATCGAGGAATCGTGCATAACGAAGCATTCTGGTAGCTATAATTGTTGGCATTTGTTTGAACTGATTGAAAATTGTTGTCAATGGTACGTTGTCTACGAGGAGTATGAATTATCTGCCATGAACATATTGAAATAATTCTTTCAAAGACCAGTATATAGCTGTGGCTTCTTTATCGAGTTGCCTATAACTTCGATCAGCTTTTGTAAGCGATCTGGAGATGAAAACTACAGGGCGTTCCGTTCCATCAACTAAACGGTGAGATAATACATCAGAAAGTCCAAATGGACTAGCGTCAGTGGCAATAATAACTGGTAGTTCAGGTGTGAAAGGCATTAGAACTTGATCACTAGCTATCCCAACTTTGGCCCTCGTGAAGGATGTTTCACATTCGGTTGGCCATTTGAATCCATTGACTTTGTCTGATATATTTTGGACGAATTTTGCGTAATACATGAACAATCCCAAAATCTGTTGAACCTCTTCAACATTTTTTCGCCTAGTTGCTACTGAAAATGCTTTCAGTTTGTTGCCAGATTTTTTATTCTTTCTTCTGATAAGATGTGACCCAATTGTTATTTTGAAGAATCTATATTTGTTTCAATTTAAGTGTGAATTATATTTTCGTAGTCTTTCTGATACTTTGAGACTGAACTCACATTCTCCATTGGTTGATCGGTGAACTAATATGTCGTCGAAATAGACAGTGGTGCCTTCCATATATTGGACAATCTGATCAATAACTCCATGAAATTCAGTTGGTGCCGACTTTATACCAAAAAATAATTTTTTAGCAGAGTATGTTTCACGATGAGTAGATATGGCTTGTACTTTGGCACTTTCTAGAGGAAGATGATCATATATATGAAGAGTTCAGAAAAAAAAACATTTTATTGAAAATATCTTCCATTCTTGGAATAAGAGATCCATTATTCTGGAGTTGATTATTGACAAATATTTCATAGTCAGCGCATATTCTTATTTTCCCAAAACTTTTTGGAACGGTTACTAGAGGTATACCCCATTCCGAATGATCCACTTTTTTCAAAATTCATTGTTTTTCTAACAATCTGAATCAACTTTTTTTTGCAAAGCGTAAGGTACTCGTCTGGGTTTGTCAAAAATAGTTTTCGCTTCGGAAATTATCTGTAGCGAACAGATATCTTGCCTACTACAGGTTGAAAAACTTCTTGACATTCGTTCAGCACATCTTCTATTGATGATTGTGGTCGATTTATACCTCCAAATTAACATCGATTCAGGTTTTGACATTGACATTTACTTTCATTTGGAATAGATTTCCACGTCCCCTATATTGATATTCAGTGCTCGAATCCAACTCCTTCCCAATATATTACTTCCATAATCAGGAACAACATATAAATCTCCCAAAAAGTGTTTAGATTTTTATGAAACTTTCACTAGAACAACACTCACACTGGTTTGAATAGATGTTTCAGTATATGATCGGAACGGAACATCTGTTTTCTGCAGTTGTATCCTCAGATTTAGTTTTTCCGATTTTTTCTGTGATATTATAGTGACTGGAGTACCTGTATCATATTCGAACTTCCATGGTTCACCATTAATATTGAGTCGGAGTAACATCTTCGGTTCATATAGGCTGGTAGAAGTTTCCGTGAAAATGTCAATGATTTGGTTTATAGCAAATTCTTCTGATGAATCAGAGTCACTCTTCAAGTTATGAACATTCGATTTCCTCTTCAATAAACTGGAAATAAATACTGATGCGACGTGGCCTTTTTTTTTACAATAATTGCAGTTAGGCTTATTTACTATGGTACAATCTTGTATTTTATGATTTGTCTGGCCACATCGTGAACATTCACCAAATAATCCTGATTCTTGTATGTTAACATTATGAAATAATTTCTTTTGACAGCTGTTAGTCTCGTTCAGAGAACGTTTGTTATACTTTTAATCGATTCCTCTTCGAGTTTGTTGAACTTATTTCCACGTTCCAATTGAAGATGTTGATGAACTTTTATATTCTTCTCTGTTCTGGATCTCAAACGTTCCGATACCTAGGGCAGTTTCCAATGTTTTTTCGAAAGTAATGTTGGCGAATTCCGGTACCGTTTAACCCACGGATGAACTGAGCTCCCAGCAGAAGGTTAACAACTGATTTCGAACAATTATTATCGTTGTATTCCCATTTGAAATCGCAGGTTTTTACCGATTCCTTCAAAACCGCAACATATGTTGATATTGATTCCTCTGGATATTGGGTTCTTGAAAACAATCTTTTTTGTTCAGTCAACACATAACGTTTAGGTGCCAGATGATATTTTGAAAAAGTTGATTAGGATTTCGAAGCTGCTGAATTCGGAGGAATTAAACTCGAGAGTAGTTCATAATGTTTACATCCTAAGCAGTTTATCAATATCTTAACTTTTGCATTATTCGTCTCTCCATCGATGTTGTATAGTCCTTTCAATTTGAAGGAGTTTTCTAGTCTTTGACGATCAAAGATTTCAGTGCATTCATCAAAAGATTCGAAAGTTAGTACTTGGGTTTGAAGAATTTCTTCAACCGTATTTGTACGTTGTTGTTGTGAATTGTTAATAAGTCCGCTTAGGGCAGCTATGAGGGCTGCTATTTCTTTCGCGCCATTTCCTGTACTTGCAGAATGAATCACTGGTTCGTCTTTTTTTTCGAAGATAACTTCATCTTTTCTCTTCGTCGCCATATTGATGTGTTTTGTGAGTAATTTCAGGAAAGGAATTCGTGTGATTTTGAATATTTATTGACACTGTCAGAGATTTCTTATGTACAGCGTCTTATCAATATGCTAATATACAACAGTCCTCTTAGTTTTCGCCTCCGAGTGAATGTTACTATGACTGCTTTTTGAGAGTTGATATTCAGTCTCTCCAACAACGAAGTTATGTCCTTGTTCTAGGACAATTACATTGTCGGCGTACCCAAGTGTGTCGTTATTTGCATCTTCCAGTACTTCAGTAGACCATCTATGATCAGATTCCACAGCATAACAGGAGTATTTTGCGTTTGAGGATAGACCCCCACCGACAGGGCTACTATAATCTCCTCTGTTGTTTTTTACGAGCTTCTGTTTAGTTTCACTTGTTAGTTAGTGAGTTCGTTCGTTCGTTTGTTAGATTCGGTCAAATCTTGCAAGAGAATTTTGACTGACTTCTGGTCATGAACTTTCTGTCAAAATTCATAAATTCAACATGGCGGCACCAAGATGAAGGAGGAGTTTTGTGATTATAGTACAATTCGATTGAAAATTGGTATGCGGGGGATTTTGGGGTCGGAGAATATGAATGTTTTGTCGAAATTCAAAAATTCGACATGGCGGCCCCAAGATGGAAGAAGAGTTTTGTAATTATGGTCCGATTCGATTCAAAATTGGTATGCGGTGCTTTTGAGGTCGGAGATTCTGAATTTTTTGTCGAAATTCATAAACTCAAAATGGCGGCACCAAGATGGAGGACGAGTTTTCTGATCATGGTCATATTTTCATCAAAATTGGTATGTGGGGCTTTTGAGGTTCGTAGATTATTAACTTTTTGTCAAAATCTAAGATGGTGACTTCAGGATGGCGTTCGAATGTTGGGATTATGGTCAGATTATATTCAAAATTGGTGTGTGGGAGTTTTTGGGGTCGAATATCATGATTGCTTTCAGCTCAAAACTTACAGGAGAGAGACCTTGTAATAACGATGCCCTATTAGAAATGAACAGATTGAGGCGAACTAACTGAGAAGCAAAAAATAAAAAAACCAATAAAAAAAGTTTCTTATGAAAAGCTTCCATTTGAGCCGTGTACTAAAACATATAAAATGAGTTTAAGTGTAATAAAATCATAACTAAGACAAGTTTTTACTCACTAACCAATCACTGCTCAATCAAATTAATTGGTACCTACTCCCATGAACACTTTGAGACAAGATTTTTGAAACCAATTAATTTAACAACAAATGATTAAATCATTGTCTGCGATGACCTTAACTTATTTTGTACGTACACGGCCTGATTGGAAGATTGTCTTTAAAAAATTTGTTATTAGTTATTTTGGAATTGAGTCCATGCAGGCTATACATGATTCCATCACCTTTCCCATCCAGGAGACCTGATGCTTGAATCTTCAGAAAGAAGTATTGTTGAAAGCTCGTCCAATGCCTTAGAAAGATGCTCATACACTTCGTTGTTTTCCAGCACATTCTCCATGAATTGGTTTAGAAATTCATGGGGTGCTGTTTCTGTTGAGTAGCCGATGATGCATACTGCATATTGATCGTATCTACCAGAGCTCCTTACTCCTTTGTCAATCCACCAGCTCCTCCAGAGTCATCAGTCTGAACAACCCAATGGTCTTGAAGATATGGAAATCATCCCAGTGTGGCTTTGGTCTAAACTCAATAGCCCTGATACCTCTGAATGATTCTCAAAACCTACCACGCAGTAGTTCTGTTTCTTTTTGCAATAGGGCTTGTGAATCCCGTCAGTTCCAGTGATTTGTATGGTTCGAATGAGTCTTTCACCCATTCCACTTTATCAGATATAACAACCTCCTTCGCTATCGAACAACTTTCCTGAGTCTCAGTCTATTCTCATCAGTAGGTGTCGGATCTATTTGAGCTCGAAGAAAGTGAACACCATAAAGTTTTTTTTTTAATTATTTTATTGTAGTGGTGTACTCTCCTTGTTTGTTAAGAGGTGGGTGGAGCACAAAATATGTTTCGATAGTCCTAGCTGATGATCAATATGATTCATCTCTGAATTCGAATGATTTGTTCGAATTTATGAACGGGATATTCATAAAATCCGATGTGAAATCATCAGCGACTGAAAAGTGAACTTCAGTCACTATCTCCTAGATAACCAGTTGGGGGTATCCATGAAGAAAAGGAAACATTCCCTATCAAGAATTGAATTAAAGGATTTTTCTGGGAATTGGAATATTCACAACAATAATGAAGCTATTTCTTGTAATATCTGAAAGAGAATAACTACTTTCCAGGGGAGGAGAACAGGCGTGTAGTTCATTGATCTACTATTGATGCAGTTCCGTAGTTGATATGTACATAAGAATTGGGTTAACAGAGTTGATACCTTTTGAAAGTTGTTATTCGTTGAATAATTCATGTATGAGGGATATCACCAGCACTCTTTCAACCATTGGTGAATTGATTTGAAATGAGCAAACATGTCATATAAAACAAGGTTCTCAAGAGTTTCAAATCTAACCGTGTTGATGAACCCTTGTGGATAAATGAGAATAAGTTTTGAAATAAATTGATAAATCTATATCAATTGATGAAACGCAAATAATACATCGAACATAAAAACCACATTAGGGCCACATAATGATTTCATCGGTCGAAAAATGTTCACACTCATGGGCGTCAGAAGAAATATATCCAGTATTTGATGGATACTAGGAACGAACTATCCAAGGTCAGCAACATGCAATACACATGCAACTCTATTCCGTAAAGCATACGCGAGTTCAAACACTGGACTCTGACTATATTTCAGACGTTCATTTCTTCGAAATATACTAATTGAACCAGCACCCTCTCAGATTCTGTAGGTGTAGAAAATCATATGGAATTGTGAGTTCCTGGAAATGACCACAATCCTCATACAAAACTTATTATAATTCTTTGAAAGATACCCACATACTATTTACACGATTATCAAAAATTTTTTCAAATAATTCGCACTCTAGTGTTATTGGTACACTCGAAGTGAGAACAAGAGTATGACATACCACACATGTGACTTCAGGCCACTTTTGTAGAAAAACAATTTCTATGAGGAAAGTGCAACTTTTTTTTCGGGTATGAAGTGTCCACAGACAATTGGTGAAATCTAAGGACTGTACAGAATGAATGGTGGCTTCTCGGAAACTCTTCACATCTCCAAATCGACCGTCGATGATTGTAACCAGAATTATGCCGACACGTGGACCATAAGGCTGGGGCGCCTTCATTATCGGATTCCCTATGCGCTTTGACAATAATTCTTTCCGATGCAGTAATCTCACACACAGTCACCGAGTTGGTAGTGAGCCTAATTTTCAATGGGAATTAATCTCTCCATTCCTCCATTGTCTTCATTTTGCTATTTATTGATACTAGTTGTCGTTCATCAATTGCAGAATAATTTCATCGTTTCATGAAAAGAATCATTATTTCCGCACGAAAGATATAAAACAATTCATATCAACGGATTTGTAGAGAATTTCACTGCGAAGAGCTATATGTTGCAATGATGTGTACTTTTCTTTGTAGAAAAATTCACTTCAACTGCAACTTCAGTTGCAATATACTACGACCAATTCAAATATAATCACGTAACGTGATATCATTATCATTATATGATCAGGCATAACCCAGAACAGTGTTTGTTTTCTGATGGATATTCGACCCACTTCATTAACTTTCTATTGTTTGTATACAGTGAGCTTTCTTGACATAATCAGCCTCAGACTGGACTGTGAAGTTGACATTAGTTGTCTGCATGACCAATTCTATACTGATGAGGAGCAGAAACCTCGAAACCGGTATACAAGTGTTCACCCCGAAATGGATTTGTTGAAGTGTATCATCTTTCAAAATAAGCATTTGCAAAGTAACATTGTATTGAGAAACAATATTCGTTGAGGTATTAGCCAGAAAGCGGTTGTTTTCAGATGAATATTGGAACCACATCACCAACCTCCAAAACCCTGGGGATAGTTTCCAGAAATTCTAGATTGATACTGTTTCGAATTCAAATACACTATGCTACTGCATGTTCGTCACATTACTGGCAATGTTTCCATAAAATTTTAATAGAGTAATTACGAAAGGATCGAAAAGTGACCCTCGCGAATCCTCTTGGTGCTAGTGGGGGGTGGGGGCGATCTCATTCGAAGAGTCTCTTCAGGAAGACACACAAAAAAACAGTATTGAACAGATGCTTATCAGAATACTAGAAAAATGAAACTTACTTAGTTGTGACAGTGCTAATAAACAATAAAATGAAAACTGCAGGACCAGTCAGTTTGAGAGAGAAGAAGGGTGAGGAAGCCACAAACACCACCACATTCTCATTTACCTACTGGAAGAGGATCATGTAGTCTTCGGATATCAACCAGGAAATCTAAGATTAGCCAGCACATCGGGGCGCATTGAGGCTAGTGATAATGGAGACTCCACGTCAGTAGGATCAGAAAAACTACCAATAGTTCGATGATCAAACGAAATGTAAACTAAAATAATCAAATATATATATATATATATATATATATATATATATATATATATATAATTATGTAATGATAATATAACAAATTATTTTGTTATTATTTCGCCCCACGTTTTGGGTGCCAATTTGTTATGTATTGATAAATTGAATAATAATAGTTGTTGTTATAAAATGAGATTGAATTTTTGTATTATTTGTGAGCCAGATTGATATGATATAGATAAGTATTTTCTCCCTGTATAATATTGCAATGATGTAATAATAATTGCTAGCTACGTCACTGTTCTCTCGTCACGTCGCTGCCAATAGTTATCATTTTTCTTACCACAGCTAGCACAGTTGGTACACCTCTTATCTCAGATAGCCGGTTCAAGGCAATTTAGCCACTACTTGATATGTCACAACTCAATGTATTCAATGGTCGTAGGAATGATTCTTGATCATTGTAGAAAACAAACAACAAAGTATCAAAAAGCAATTATTTCCTTCATTCAGGAAGACTTAATTTTACCTGGCCTACGAGAAATAACTTATACTAATGTGAATCTACAAATATTCACGGATAATCATAAAAATGAAATCATGGATAAATAGACAGAACCTCACTTTTTCCTTGAGAGTGAAGTTTTCTGTTATAGTTCAAAATAGAGTGAAATAAAGTTCTTCAGATGTGAGATACGTTATTTGTGAAATTGTTCAGGACCGGAAGTGCACTATTAAAGTTTTTATACCTGCTGGAAATGTCGGTGTTCAAGATATGCCCTGAAACTGGATCCCTTCTCACTCCAAGCTCGATCAGGAACTCCAATACCATAAATCAGGAACCATACATATACAGAAATCAGCTCTGGACACTTGGATATGTTGTATAATTAAGGTAATATTGGTTTTGTTCTTCAAATGTTGAAATTATTTCGTTTTTCTTTCTCCCAAAATGTTGCGTGTCATTCCCTTGTAATTTATTTTCGATCTCCTTCGGCTTTGCTTTTCTGTCACCTAGCTACGAATTTTCCTTCCTCTTTTTTCATTTAAATTTTTGAATTCGCGCACCAAATTGTCACATTTCACTGTTTGGGTTCATCTTATATAATTTATATATACAACTATTTTCCCATACTTATTACTATGTACAATTTTCAATAATAATTGCTTATGACATCACCCCGTTGTTATTCTCTCACAATTTCCAATTTTCCATATGACCATCTATTCCCTGATTGGCTATTGTCATCAAGAGGTTTGCTGTTCTACCATTGGCTACCTTTAGTTATCTACAATTTCATATACTGTATGTTTCAAATTTATAAATGTGTTGATTACTTTTTATTCATGGAAATTTTGTAAAGCCAGACTTTTTTTTGTCTTTTTACCAATTATGGGTTATAATCATTATGAGAGTGTATGAAATTGATTGTGTTATAGTATTTTGACATTTTTATCTATCCATATTATACATAGGCTAATAAAATACATAGAACTTCAAAAGTTATTCAGAAAGAAACTCTTGAAACTAATAACTAATCAATAATTATTCTTCTTTGTGGGTTATTTCTTTTTAAAATATCTAACTGGTTTTTCATAACATAACAACATTCCTAAATTTATATTCAATAATTTTCTACTAGTTAGAAAATTTTGAATATCAATTTTTTCATTTATATTTATTAACTTTACTTTGACTAATACTATTTTTCTACTTTCAGAAAACTACTTGCTGGATTTCCCGAAAAACAAGTTCTACAACGATAACTATCATTTACAACTACTAGTATTACGTTCGTTCGTTCCAGAAAAACTTGACTCAGACTTCTTTTCGGATCAAGAGAGAAAACTTTTCAAGATATTATCATATATGACATTTCATATTTTATTATAATCTTACTTTCATTCAATATTTTATACTGATTTAATTTTCAATTATCGATTGGATTTTTATCATTATTGGAACTTCTTTCAATTATACTCTGTTTTCTTATTTTTCCTATCTCTTCCTTCGGTTGTTCTTTATATCCATATTGAATTGGATATTTTATTAATTTGAATCTTTCATTTTATTTACTTTTATTTTGTGTACATACCCTTTCGCTTTTTCATTATTCACACATAATTAACATATTATATTCATTTATAATTCATTAATATACCTTCATTGTATTTATCACTATACCTTTATCATTATCATCATCATATTTCTTATAATATACTTCTTTAGTATTATTATTATTATCATTTCCACTTTCATTCCTCACATACATTCATTTTATACACAAAATATTTTTAATCTTCTTTTCTTTTCATTTTTGTTTAAAATTCACAATTTTTTTCCTTTTTTTTTTTTTTTTTTTTAATTTTACTACCTGTACCAATATTTGTATAATATTCTTTTTTTTTTTTTATTTTGTCTTTGTTTTTTTCCTCTATTTTTTTCATTTGTTTTTTTTCTTACCTTTGTTTTTCATTTTATTTTCATCAAATATTTCTGAAATCATACCTATCTATCAAATTATTTTTTCAACCTTTTTCCATTTTTGATTCCTCAACTTGCCTATTGAATTTGTTAACCTACAATTTATTATTCCCTAAATTTTCATTTTTATCATTTGTCTCTACTCCTATGGAATCTTGCTTGTTTTGTAACTGCATTTTATTTCACAAATTTTCAATAAAAATTTCATGTTAATTTTTTTAACTATTTTCATTTTCATAAATTCAACTTTTTCTTGTTTTTGAAAGTAAATGTTATTCAAATTCCTTCCTACTTTTATATTTAACATTTTACTATCTATTATTATTATTATTTCATTATTTGTATTGCTTTGCTTTATTTCGAAAATTCTATTCACCCTGTAGATGTCATTGATTTGCATTACTATTATTTTTTTATTTATGTTTCTTTTTTTCAACTCAAAATTTTTGTTAGCCACGTTCATGTTATTCATTTTTATTACTTTATGATTTTCATTCCTTTTTTGCAATTCAAAATTCATCTTCGCCATATTTCTGTCATATATTTTCATTATTTTTACTTTATCATTCATTTTCCCCTTTTGCATCTGAAAATTTTCATTGTTAACATTCATATTATATATAAGTTCATTATTTTTGTGATTTATTTTTATATTTTGTATTTGTTTATCCTCTTTTTCCAATAAATTATTCCTATGATCTGTTTTTTGTATAACTACTCCCTCAAATTCCTTATTTTGTATTCCATGACAATTATTGATGATTCTACTCTCTAGATTATTGTCTGTTCTTCTTAATTCTAATAATTTTATCTTTTCTACATTTTTAGGTATTCCACTCTCTACATTTATTATTTTTAAATTAGTATATTTATGTTGTTTTTCTACTTTTTTCTCCAGAGTACTCATTTCATTTTTAACTCTTTCTTGTTAACTATTGATATCTAATTTCATGTCATTTATTTTCTCATCCTGCCTTTCTACATGATTATTTATAGTGGATACTTCTTGTGTTATTGCCACATAAAATTCCTCATTTTGCTGTCCTATTTTTGTTTCTAATTGTTTATGAGCTTCCAACAATTCCTTTCACTTTGTTGAGATTCAGTTTGTATGTTGTTTTCTATACTTTCCATATTTTTTTCCTTTATATTTCCTTTCACATTTTCTCTCAATCTTATTTTCTCGCTTGTTTTTTTCAACTCTTTTATTTTATTTGACAAACTTTCTTTCATTTCATTCTTCATATTTCACATTTTTTCTTCCATTATTTCCTCCATTCTTCCCATACTTTCTCTCATTCCATCATTCATTCTTTCTATTTGATCTTCCATTTCATTTTTCATACTTTCCATATTTTCATTAATTTTCTCTGACTTTTCATTAATTTTTTCTATTTGCTCTTTCATTTCATTTTTTAATTCATTTTTCATACTTGCCATATTTTCATTCATACTTGCCATATTTTTTTTTTTTTTTATCCTTTCTTCATCCCTCCTGACTGAATCTTCTTTCATACTTGCTGTATTTTTTTCTGACTTTTCATTCATTCTTTCTTCCATACCTGCCATATTTTCCATCATTTCATTAAGAAATAATATATTTCCCTTACTTTGCCTTGAAACTATATATTGCCCTTACTTTGCCACTACGTTGCGACGCCAAATTACTATGTTATGATAATATAACAAA
Organism: Gonioctena quinquepunctata; assembly: GCA_018342105.1. Classification (NCBI taxonomy): domain Eukaryota; kingdom Metazoa; phylum Arthropoda; class Insecta; order Coleoptera; family Chrysomelidae; genus Gonioctena; species Gonioctena quinquepunctata. The sequence continues at coordinate 36,707 of JAFIRS010003620.1, read as the reverse complement.
TTATTTTGTTATTATTTCGCCCCACGTTTTGGGTGCAAATTTGTTATGTATTGATAAATTGAATAATAATAGTTGTTGTTATAAAATGTGATTGCTAATAATGTTTGCTATTATTTGTGAGCCAGATTGATTTGATATAGATGAGTATTTTCTCCCTGTATAATATTGCAATGATGTAATAATAATTGCTAGCTACGTCACTGTTCTCTCGTCACGTCGCTGCCAATAGTTATCATTTTTCTCACCACAGCTAGCACAGTTGGTACACCTCTTATCTCAGATAGCCGGTTCAAGAAAATTTAGCCACTACTTGATATGTCACAACTCAATTCATTCAATGGTCGTAGGAATGATTGTTGATCATTGTAGAAAACAAACAACAAAGTATCAAAAAGCAATTATTTCCTTCATTCAGGAAGACTTAATTTTACCTGGCCTACGAGAAATAACTTATACTGATGTGAATCTACAAATATTCACGGATAATCATAAAAATGAAATCATGGATAGATAGACAGAACCTCACTTTTTCCTTGAGAGTGAAGTTTTCTGTTATAGTTCAAAATAAAGTGAAATAAAGTTCTTCAGATGTGAGATACGTTATTTGTGGAATTGTTCAGGACCGGAAGGGCACTATTAAAGTTTTTATACCTGCTGGAAATGTCGGTGTTCAAGATATGCCCTGAAACTGGATCCCTTCTCACTCCAAGCTCGATCAGGAACTCCAATACCATAAATCAGGAACCATACATATGCAGAAATCAGCTCTGGACACTTGGATATGTTGTATGATTAAGGTAATATTGGTTTTGTTCTTCAATTGTTGGAATTATTTCGTTTTTCTTTCTCCCAAAATGTTGCGTGGCATTCCCTTGTAATTTATTTTCGATCTCCTTCGGCTTTGTTTTTCTGTCACCTAGCTACGAATTTTCCTTCCTCTTTTTTCATTTGAATTTTTGAATTCGCGCACCAAATTGTCACATTTCACTGTTTGGGTTCATCTTATATAATTTATATATACAACTATTTTCCCATACTTATTACTATGTACAATTTTCAATAATAATTGCTTATGACATCACCCCGTTGTTATTCTCTCACAATTTCCAATTTTCCATATGATCATCTATTCCCTGATTGGCTATTGTCATCAAGAGGTTTGCTGTTCTACCATTGGCTACCTTTAGTTATCTACAATTTCATATACTGCATGTTTCAAATTTATAAATGTGTTGATTACTTTTTATTCATGAAAATTTTGTAAATCTAGACTTTTTGTTGTCTTATTACCAATTATGGGTTATAATCATTATGACAGTGTATGAAATTGATTGTGTTATAGTATTTTGACATTTTTATCTATCCATATTATACATAGGCTTATAAAATACATAGAACTTCAAAATTATTCAAAAAGAAACTCTTGAAACTAATAACTAAACAATAATTATTTTTTTTGTGGGTTATTTCTTTTTAAAATATCTAACTGTTTTTCATAACATAACAATATATAAATATATATATATATATATATATATATATATATATATATATATATATATTTATATGAATTCTCTCTCTCTCTCTCTATATATATATATATATATATATATGTACATATAAATATATATCAAAGGAAGAAATCGGGGGACCGTTATATATAAATATATATATATATATATATCATAGGGGTATTTTCTTGGGGATTGGTTCTGTATAAATATAAATAAATCCCAGTATAGAATCTGTGTTTTTTAATTTTTTGCGACGACGTTTCTCCTGGAAGCCTCCAGGCTTTTTCAAGTCTATAATAGAATTTTAACAATATAAGTACATTTTAAAGATATAAAGTGGTGGGGTTATGTTACCTTTTTATAACACAGATTCCAACAGGTAGAAAATAAATTGACCAAATAGGCCATCATGATTGGAACGTTTCATTTTGCACATTTTTGTGATAATCTTTGAGTATTCACTTGTAGTTTGGTAATTTTCTTTTTTCTTCAAATCAATAGAGAAACTTGTCAAGATAACATCATTCATGACACTTGATATATGTTTATTTTTATTTCATACTGATTTTTTTTTCTTTTTTTTTTATATTCATTCGATTTTTATAATTATTGGTACTCCTTTCAATTATACTTTGTTTCATTATTTTTCCTATCTTTTCCTTTAGTTGTTCTTTTTATACAAAAAATATTTTTATCTTCATTTCTTTTAATTTTTCTTCAAAATTCATATTATTTATTATCCATTTCTATATTTTTCCTTCATGATATATTTTGGTATTTTACTTTTCCTATCTGATCTCTACTAATAATTGTATCAAATTCAATGTTTCTCAGTATAATTGATTGTTGTTCAATATTATTATTTTCTTTCTACAATTTTCAATTCATGTGTTGTTTTGTTTCCTCTAGTTTTTCTCTCAATTGATGTTTTTTTCTTCGAATTTATTTTCCATTTTATTTTATTTTATTCAAATGTTTCCGAAAAAGTATCTTTTAAAATTATTTTTGTTAATTTTTCATTTTTTTATTCCCTATCTTACTTATTGAATTTGTTAAACCTACTATTATTTATTCCCTAAATTTATTTTTTTGTCATTTATCTCTCTTTCTATATATATATATGAATATATATATATATATATATATATATATTTTTGTGAATTTTTTCTTGAACCATGTAAATGTATCATAGGGGTATTTTCTTGGGGATTGGTTCTGTATAAATATAAATAAAACCAGTATAGAATCTGTGTTTTTAATTTTTTTGCGACGACGTTTCTCCTGGAAGCCTCCAGGCTTTTCAAGTCTATAATAGAATTTTAACAATATAAGTACATTTTAAAGATATAAAGTGGTGGGGTTATGTTACCTTTTTATAACACAGATTCCAACAGGTAGAAAATAAATTGACCAAATAGGCCATCATGATTGGAACGTTTCATTTTGCACATTTTTGTGATAATCTTTGAGTATTCACTTGTAGTTTGGTAATTTTCTTTTTGACAATTACCATGCGCCGCTTGGATTTAGGAAAATGGACGGTGGTTAGTTTGTTTCGTTGTCGAATTTCTGCGAGGTTTGTTCGTTTCGTCTTTTGGTTGTACACTTTTGTGTTCGAGGTGTTTTGTTGGACTGTTATTTTCTCAAGCTGTTTGAAATTGAGAGAGGAGGCTGAGATGCTCGTTTTTTTGAATGAAAGGGTGACGTTTTATATAATGTTGTGGTATATTTTACTTAGTTGTCTAATATCGGTTTTATCATTTAGGGAGTTTGGGTTCTTTTTATATGAATCATTTCTAGGAATTCTCTTTTTTTTGTGATGGTTTCTGTTGCCAAAATTTTACTTTGCTCATAATTGAATTCATGGTTTGTTTCTCTTTTATGTTTATTTAGTGCAGTTGAACAATTTTTGGTGTATTTGTGCCCTTTTATTCTATTTTCTAAGTGTTGCGAAGTTTGTCCTATATAGACTTTATTGCAGTTTGGGTCGATGCATGGAATTTCGTAAATAACATGGGTTTTTTTCCTTTAGGGATTTTTGTTTTTAGGTTAGAAAAAATTGATCTGTTTAGTGTGTTGTAACTTTTGTGGCCTATATTTAGGTTGTATGGTTTTATGGTTTTGCTACTTGTTCTGATAGGATTGGAATATAAGGGAGGCCAATGTGTTTGTTTTGATTTGTTTTTTTTTCCATTTTGGATGTTTTATTGTAAAAAAGGTTTATTCTTTGTTGGAAAATACCATTTATCATGGGTTTAGAATAATTGTTATTTAATAATGCTGTTTTGGCTTTTTTAATGGCATTTGGGCGATACTCAGGGTCTGATAAGGTGATAGCTTTATCAGCAAGTCCAATTATGACAGATTTTTTTTGGGATAGTGGGTGTGTCGAATTAAAGTTTAGGTATCTTCCAGACCACGTATTTTTTGTATGCCATTCTGTTCTTATTTTATTATTTGTTCTATGTAGTGTTAAATCTAGGAAGTTTATTTTTTTGTGTTGTTCTCTTTCAATTGTAAATTTTAGTTTTTTGTGGTAATTATTAAACATGGTCTGGGTATACTCGGCTTGGTTTTTTGGGATGACAAGTATGCAATCGTCAACATACCTTCGGTATAAGGGAAGGTTGAAATTTAGCTTTTGGATGACTGTAGATTCAAGGTCTTCAAGGACTAATTGGGCAATGACACTAGATATGGAGGCCCCCATGGCACAACCTTCGATTTGTTTGTAAAAGTTTTCCTTATACTGAAAATATGTTGAAGTTAGAGTGTATTCAATGGCTATTAGAAATTCATTCAATGGTAAAGTTGTATGTTCTTTTATTTGATTCCAATTTTTTTTGATTATATCTTGTGCTAGTTGAAGTGGGATATTTGTATATAATGATACTACGTCTAAGGATATTAGAATATGATCTTCTGGAATTGTGATGTTTTTTAATTGTTCTTTGCTGGAATTGTGATGTTTTTTAAGTGTTGTTTGAATTCCTGATATAATTGGTCTAAGGGTGTGTTTTATCTTTATGTAATTTTGTTAAGCCATAGATTTTTAGGTGGCAAGGCATTTTGTATTTTTAGGGAGTTCGCAAGTTTTTTTGTTATGATATTTTGTTCTTCCCATCGTTTTATCAAGTTATTGTTTTTTGTTTGGAAAATATTAGTTGGGTTGTTTTTGAGTTGTTTGTACGTACTATTGTCTTGTAGTAGGGCATTGATCTTTTCATCATAGATATTCGCATGCATAAGTACTGTTTTGTTTGTTTTATCAGGTTTTAACACAACCATGTTGTTGTTTTTATAAACTTTTGTGTCTTTTTATTTTTTTGTTCTGAAAGTTTTTGTTTTTTGGTTTGTGTGTTCTTTTTTTGAAATTTGTGATAATATTACATATATTTGATCTCAGTTCAATTTTTTCTTGTTCTTGGAGGTGGGAGGTATTTGTCTCTATTGTGGCTATGATGTCGTGGTAAGGGATTTTGTCTTTTTTTGTTTCAACAGCATAATTAGGTCCGAGTGCAAGGGTTTCTTTAATGTCCTCAGGTATGTGGATGTTAGTTGTATTTTCTAACCATTGGTCTTGGTATTTTTTTGTTGTGCGTTCGTCTTTTTTGTTTTTGTGAGTGAGATTTTTGAATTTTTCTAGCTGTTTTTGTTTGACATTGTTAAAACATTTTTCATTGTTTTTTGTTTTTCCAAATTTTTTGTGATTTCTGTTGGTAGTTTTTGTTTTAATTCGTTATTTTTATTTGTTTTAGGTTTACATCAATTGGTGCAATGTGGTCTATATTTAATTTCAGAAAATTTGGAAAAATGTTTTGGTCTCTGCACCGTAGTAGAAATATTCTTCTATTTTTTTGTTTGATTAATTTTCTTGAGGTCTTGGTTATCTTCTTCATCAGCATTACAGTAGTGTGGCCATAATTTTGGTTGATAGACTCGTAGTAAGTCGGCATTTTTCACCCAAATGCTTGATATGTTTTTGTGAATTTTTTCTTGAACCATGTAAATGTATCATAGGGTATTTTCTTGGGGATTGGTTCTGTATAAATATAAATAAAACCCAGTATAGAATCTGTGTTTTTTAATTTTTTGCGACGACGTTTCTCCTGGAAGCCTCCAGGCTTTTTCAAGTCTATAATAGAATTTTAACAATATAAGTACATTTTAAAGATATAAAGTGGTGGGGTTATGTTACCTTTTTATAACACAAAAATCTCACTCACAAAAACAAAAAAGACGAACGCACAACAAAAAAATACCAAGACCAATGGTTAGAAAATACAACTAACATCCACATACCTGAGGACATTAAAGAAACCCTTGCACTCGGACCTAATTATGCTGTTGAAACAAAAAAAGACAAAATCCCTTACCACGACATCATAGCCACAATAGAGACAAATACCTCCCACCTCCAAGAACAAGAAAAAATTGAACTGAGATCAAATATATGTAATATTATCACAAATTTCAAAAAAACAAAAAAAGACAAAATCCCTTACCACGACATCATAGCCACAATAGAGACAAATACCTCCCCTACTACAAGACAATAGTACGTACAAACAACTCAAAAACAACCCAACTAATATTTTCCAAACAAAAAACAATAACTTGATAAAACGATGGGAAGAACAAAATATCATAACAAAAAAACTTGCGAACTCCCTAAAAATACAAAATGCCTTGCCACCTAAAATCTATGGCTTACCAAAATTACATAAAGATAACACACCCCTTAGACCAATTATTTCATGTATTCAATCACCGTTCGAAAAATTATCAAAATTTCTTACCAATATATTAAGTAATTGCATAAATAAAAACCCATACTATGTAAAAAACTCAACACAATTCAAAGAACAATTAAAAAACATCACAATTCCAGAAGATCATATTCTAATATCCTTAGACGTAGTATCATTATATACAAATATCCCACTTCAACTAGCACAAGATATAATCAAAAAAAATTGGAATCAAATAAAAGAACATACAACTTTACCATTGAATGAATTTCTAATAGCCATTGAATACACTCTAACTTCAACATATTTTCAGTATAAGGAAAACTTTTACAAACAAATCGAAGGTTGTGCCATGGGGGCCTCCATATCTAGTGTCATTGCCCAATTAGTCCTTGAAGACCTTGAATCTACAGTCATCCAAAAGCTAAATTTCAACCTTCCCTTATACCGAAGGTATGTTGACGATTGCATACTTGTCATCCCAAAAAACCAAGCCGAGTATACCCAGACCATGTTTAATAATTACCACAAAAAACTAAAAATAATGAAAGAGAACAACACAAAAAATAAACTTCCTAGATTTAACACTACATAGAACAAATAATAAAATAAGAACAGAATGGCATACAAAAATACGTGGTCTGGAAGATACCTAAACTTTAATTCGACACACCCACTATCCCAAAAAAAATCTGTCATAATTGGACTTGCTGATAAAGCTATCACCTTATCAGACCCTGAGTATCGCCCAAATGCCATTAAAAAAGCCAAAACAGCATTATTAAATAACAATTATTCTAAACCCATGATAAATGGTATTTTCCAACAAAGAATAAACCTTTTTTACAATAAAACATCCAAAATGGAAAAAAAACCAAATCAAAACAAACACATTGGCCTCCCTTATATTCCAATCCTATCAGAACAAGTAGCAAAAACCATAAAACCATACAACCTAAATATAGGCCACAAAAGTTACAACACACTAAACAGATCAATTTTTTCTAACCTAAAAACAAAAATCCCTAAAGGAAAAAAAACCCATGTTATTTACGAAATTCCATGCATCGACCCAAACTGCAATAAAGTCTATATAGGACAAACTTCGCAACACTTAGAAAATAGAATAAAAGGGCACAAATACACCAAAAATTGTTCAACTGCACTAAATAAACATAAAAGAGAAACAAACCATGAATTCAATTATGAGCAAAGTAAAATTTTGGCAAGAAAAACGAGCATCTCAGCCTCCTCTCTCAATTTCAAACAGCTTGAGAAAATAACAGTCCAACAAAACACCTCGAACACAAAAGTGTACAACCAAAAGACGAAAACGAACAAACCTCGCAGAAATTCGACAACGAAACAAACTAACCACCGTCCATTTTCCTAAATCCAAGCGGCGCATGGTAATTGTCAAAAAGAAAATTACCAAACTACAAGTGAATACTCAAAGATTATCACAAAAATGTGCAAAATGAAACGTTCCAATCATGATGGCCTATTTGGTCAATTTATTTTCTACCTGTTGGAATCTGTGTTATAAAAAGGTAACATAACCCCACCACTTTATATCTTTAAAATGTACTTATATTGTTAAAATTCTATTATAGACTTGAAAAAGCCTGGAGGCTTCCAGGAGAAACGTCGTCGCAAAAAATTAAAAAACACAGATTCTATACTGGGTTTTATTTATATTTATACAGAACCAATCCCCAAGAAAATACCCCTATGATACATTTACATGGTTCAAGAAAAAATTCACAAAAATATATATATATATATATATATATATTCATATATATATATAGAAAGAGAGATAAATGACAAAAAAATAAATTTAGGGAATAAATAATAGTAGGTTTAACAAATTCAATAAGTAAGATAGGGAATAAAAAAATGAAAAATTAACAAAAATAATTTTAAAAGATACTTTTTCGGAAACATTTGAATAAAATAAAATAAAATGGAAAATAAATTCGAAGAAAAAATACATCAATTGAGAGAAAAAACTAGAGGAAACAAAACAACACATGAATTGAAAATTGTAGAAAGAAAATAATAATATTGAACAACAATCAATTATACTGAGAAACATTGAATTTGATACAATTATTAGTAGAGATCAGATAGGAAAAGTAAAATACCAAAATATATCATGAAGGAAAAATATAGAAATGGATAATAAATAATATGAATTTTGAAGAAAAATTAAAAGAAATGAAGATAAAAATATTTTTTGTATAAAAAGAATCCATGTGAGAAATGAAAGTGGAAATGATAAAATAATAATGATGGAGTATATAATAAGAAATATGATGATAATAAAGATATATTAATAATAAAAAATAAGGTATATAAATGAATTATAAATGAATATAATAAGTTGATGATATATGGATAAAGTATAGCAAAAGAGTATAGGTATGCACAAAATAAAAATAAAGAAATTGAGAGATTCAAATCAATGAAATATCCAATTCAATATGAATACAAAGAACAACTAAAGGAAAAGATAGGAAAAATAATGAAACAAAGTATAATTGAAAGGAGTACCAATAATTATAAAAATCGAATGAATATAAAAAAAAAAGAAAAAAAAATCAGTATGAAATAAAAATAAACATATATCAAGTGTCATGAATGATGTTATCTTGACAAGTTTCTCTATTGATTTGAAGAGAAGTCCAGAGTAAGGTTTTTCTGGAATAGAAGAAGGTAATATTAGTAGTTATTAATAATGAATCAATATACAAATTTCACTAGCAAGTATTGAAATGGTGAATATGAATTTAGAGAATTTGTTATGTTAGGAAATATTATAAAACAATTGAACTTATAATTATTATTAATATCATTAGACATTTCAGTTATCGTCGTTAATGCTATGTTTGTTTTGCGATTCTTCTTGAATTTTTACTATTCTAGAATCTTATACTATGCTCTAGTCGATGCATATGTATCGAAAAGGTCAGTCCTGAAGTATTTCTGTTGTCAAAAGTATGTGACCAATAATACATCCAAGAAAAATGCACAATTAAATTATTTAAAAAGTTAAATTTATGACAAACATTGTGGATCAATTGATATATAGATTTGGAACACCTGTATGATGAATCTTATCAACAGGAAACCCACCAATGAGATGCCGAGAGAATTGTGAGGAAAAAGTGATGAAATATAGGAATATGAAAGCAGAAAATTGCCAAAAATAAATTTTATACGAATTTGTACATAGAATATAAGGTTTAGTATTAGATTTCATCAATAAAATCCATAAAATTGACTAGAATGACAAATAAGGATGGAGAAAGTAGCAAGATATTCTAAAACCTGTGAAAAAGAAAAAATGTGTGTGTTGTCATGGGATAAAATTGAAAAAGAAATCAATCACGTACACATTTTTGGAAGAGATATAATAGTGAATTACAAGAAATAGCTACCAAAACCATTTCTGAACGAGATCAATTTAATTAAGGCACAACTGATAAATTATAAAATTCCACTCAACTATTGACAGAACGAGAAATCCTGTAAAGGCCAGTCACGGGAGTAGAAATTTGTCTTGCATGCAAGGAAGCTGTGAGTTCCAATGACACAAGTATTTCCATGTAGCTGGGAAACATCACAAAAGAAGAATAACAGGTATTCTATTGGCAGAACTCTCTGAAGCGCCACGCTTCAGTTATATTAACTAACACTAAGTATCTGATTCACTGTGTTACTTTTGATTGAACAATTCAATAATTTTCGATGCTAAAGGACTGATAATAACCTTCAAATTTTCTTCCAACTAATATTAATCACTCATAGCAAATTGCACCATATCACATCATTGTTTCTCTTTTAGTCCATAAGGTAATTTTCGCAGAGTAGGACAGTTTTTAAGGTTTCATCTGGATAGAAACAACCATTTGATTATTTTCTGCAATATGTGTTTCATCTTTGAACATCTAACCACACTTTTTCCCTACCAAGCAGCATATTTGATATCAAGCCGTTCAACAAGTTGGCACTACTGAACCTGCCAGTCAAAAAAGAGGTGACTCTTTCTTCATAGGCGTACCAATTGAGCTGGGATAAGGTGAAAAGAGGTTTGAAAAAGGGTGAAACGACATAGCCGGAGTTTTTATTTTGTTATGATAGGGATTCATTCATAAATTCTTTGAAACAAATCTAAAATAAAAAGAAATATATGAACTCAAAATCGATTCCATCATATCAATATATGTTTATGATTTTCTTGACCTCCAAATGTTCATTGATTTTTTCCAGTTTCTCAGAATAAAGGTCATTATCAGTCTATAGCTTTATTTGAAACGACGTTTCGACATTTGTATTTGTTATCACCAGGTTGAAACCAGATCAATCCAAAACATTTAAAATAACAACATATAGTGTACATAATTTTGATTATAAATAGGGTATTAATAAATGATTGGTATGAGAACAGTATTTGTTGAAAACTTTTTACTTACAGAATAATCAGACGTTTTATCCATGTATGATTCTTCTCTTGTTTCTCGTTCGAATGTTGTTGTAGATATGTGAAATATTTGCTATGGTGATGTGATGTTTTAAAAAATAGCATATATTTCCCATGTCTTCAACAACGTTCAAACGAGCAGCAAAAGAATGATCATACATGAATAAAACGTCTGATTATTTCGTAGGTAGGAAGTTTTCAACAAATATTGTTTTTATACCAATCATCTCATACTCTATTTATTATCCCAATTATGTACACTATATGTTGTTATTTCAAATTGTTTCAGATTTAACCGGAACCAAACACAAATGTCGGAACGTCAATTTAAATGAAGCTATAATATGGACTGATAATGACCATTATCCTGAGAAACTGAAGAATATATATAATAAATAGGTGATATATCAGCATATCATTGTGGAAAATAAACAAAAAATTATCAAAAATAATTATTTCCCCTACGCAGGAAAACTTATTTCAACCTGGTCTGCGAAAGATAACTTATAACTATGAGCAATTGACAAATTTCCATAGAATAATGAAAAACAGTGATGGATATTGTAAATATAACCTCACTATTTTCTTTCGAGTTGGACAAGCTTGGACAAGTTTTCATATCGATACCAAAATTAAAGGTAATCTTTTTTTATCCTTATATATTTTGTGTCGTAATTATCCAGTGTTTGAATTGGTTTGTTATTGTAGGAAAAACTACCTTGTCATCAATGAAAATCCTGAATTGAGAAAGAAATTCAAGTTTTGTACGTGGCTCCTTTTTCAATTTTGTTCCCCCTTCTCTCGCTTTGTTTTCTCTTCCCCTGGATACCATTTCTGTTTTGTCATCTTATTTGAATTTCCAAAATCGCGCACTTTCTTGTCGCACTTTCACTTATTTGGTGTTATTTGAGAGAACTCATCAACTAACATATTTTACATTTCTTATAAACTAAATACAATATTTGATCATAATTATCTTTGACGTTTCTGTGTTCTTACTTTTCCACAATTTCTAATCTTTTATCTTACCATTTCTCTTTCCTGATTAGCTATTTTCATCAAGATGCAATTTCATATACTGTATGTTTCAACCTTATAATTTTGTTGATCACATTTGATCCAGAATAATTTTGTGAATCTAGACTTTTTGTTGTATTTCAAACCATTATATATTGTAATCTTTTTTGAAAATGCAAGAAAATGATTGCATTATAGTATTTGCATATCTTTACCTATCAATATTATACAGAGGCTTCATAAAGGAAATAGAATCTCAAAAAAATTTAAAACAGTATCTCATGAACTAATAACTATTAAATATTTATTATTTTTGTGAATATTTCAAGAAATTATTTTTTATTCACCTTCGAAATATATTACTGGTCCTTCCTAACATAACAACATTCCTAAATTTATATTCAATATTTTTCTACTAGTTAGAAAATCTTGAATATCAATTTCTTCATTCACAGTTATTGAATCTACATTGATTAATACTATTTTTCCAATTTCAGGAAAATACCCCGGCTGGATTTCCTACCAGTTCAAGAAAACAGGTTCTTTAACGATAACTATTATTTACAGAACATATTTTTTTTTATTTTAAAATTGATATTTATAAAAATATTTTATATTTATGTTTTATATTTATAGACATTTTCAATATTGAATATTCCTCTCAATTTCCTTGTCTGAGGATGTATCAACTATTTATAGCATTCTCATTGTCAACCTCATAAGGTCCTTCAGATGGCATTGAAAGTTTTGCACAAATACCTAGTCTTTTATTTGGTATTCTTAATGCTTTTATAATGACTAATTCTCCCTTCTTAAATTTTGTCCTTTTAGTTCCTCTATTATTTTCCTTTTTTATATATTCATCAGCATTTCTTTTAATTCTTATATTTATTTTATATATTACTTCTTGCATATTTCTTCCATTCATAGTCCATTCTCTTTCAGGCATTCTTTCTGTCATAATGTATATAGGACATTCTTTCCTAATAGTGCTAGGTACTTCATTGAAATATTTTTCTATTATCTCTAATTTTTCATCCCATGTTTCATGATTTTGCTGCGACGTCAATCTCAATTATTTTATTACCTCCTGTATAAATCTTCCTGTTGGGTTTGATGATGGATGTCTCATACTAGTGAAATTAAATTGTATTCCCACACTCTGTGAGAAGTTTTTCATTTGTTCATTAGTAAAGTATGTAGCATTATCTAAAATAATTTGTTCAGGTTTTCCTATTTCTACACCTTTTTCATTTATTTTGTAACCTAGATAACTAATTTCCTGCTGGAGAAATTCACGTTTATCTATATTTATTTCAAGCACTGCTTCATCTAGTATGTGAAATATTTTTTTCAAATGTTCTTTATGCATTGTTTCATTTTCAGAATATAATAAGATGTCATCAATGTGATGTAAAGCAAAATTATCATATTTGTCAAGTATTTTATGTAATACTCGTTTTAATGCTGGACAAGCCGATTGTAAACCATATGGAACAACACAAAATCTATATACAATACCTTCTATACAAAAACCAGTATAATTTCCAGAATTTTCATGTAGTGGTATCAACCAAAAACTGTGTTTAAAATCTATTTTAGAAAATATTTTTGAATTTGTTATTTTACCAAAAATAGTTTCTATATTTAAAGGAGATTCATATTGTGGATTTGTTATTTCATTCAGTTCTCTAGCATCTAAGCATAATCTGAGCTCACCATTCTTTTTTACAACTACTACGATAGGGTTGATGTAATTACTATTACTTCTTTCTATTATACCTTGTTTCACCATTTTCTCTAATTCTTCTTTAACTTGTTCTCTGTACTTATAAGGAATTGGGTAGTTTTTTCATTTGAACTTTCCTGTTTCTTTTACTTCTATTTTGTCTACATACTCTTTTGCAACTCTTGATTCATACATAATTAACTTATTATATTTATTCAACAATTCATCAATATACCTTTTATATTCATCATTACATTTATATTTCATTTCATGTATTTCATTTTATCTCTCATAATTATTTCATATCTCCCATTCATACCTTTTGTACACAACATTTTTTTATTTTCACATTTTTCATCCATTTCCATATTTTTTTTTTAATAGTCAATATTGGCTTTTACTTTTTCCAGTTGATCAGTACCTATAATTACATCAAACTCCATATTTTAAACTACTAATAGTTGCAATTCAATATTCTTATCATCAATCTCCAATTTTAAATTTACATATTGATTTGATTCCGCAAGCTTTTTACCATTTATACCCACTAAATTTGTTTTTGGCATCTTTACTAAAATATTTTTAACTTTCATGAAATCTTCTAAACAATTTTCTTCAATTAAAGATGCTGCAGAACCTGTGTCAATTAATATTTTCATTATTTTATTTCCTATGTTTCCTTTTAAAATTATTAATCCTATATATTGTTCATTTTCCATATTTTCATCATTCATTATAAATTCAATAGGGTGTTGGTAATTTGTGTTTTTTAACCTAACATATGGTTTTCCTAGCAAAAATTTGGTTCTATTTATTCAATTGTTTTCCCCATTTGATGATACTTGTCCCTCTCTTTCATGCAAATTTTCAGCACTTTGGCATCTCCTATTTAAATATACACGTCTTGTATTGTCATTTGTTTGGTTGTTATTTATGCAAGAATTATTTTGTGGCTGTCTGTTATAATAAGTCTTTTGTCCTTGATATTGTTTAGGGTAATTCTGATTATTGCTATTGTAATTATTTCTATTATTGCAATTTTTTATTATTATCATTGAGATTTTGATTTCATTGATAGCCTTGACTTTGATTATTTTAATTTTAAAATATTTGTTTTATTATTATTTTGATTCATAAACCTATTATTCTGATTGTTTATATTTATATTATTATATTGATTGCTTCTTTGATAATCATTATTGTTATATTGTGAATTCCTTTGTTGGTTATTGTTATCCCAACTTCTATATGATAATGTCCTTTCGAATCTCAATAAGTATTGACTAAGTCTCTACATAGTTTTAATCTCATGCATGTTCATAACTTCAAATATTTCTTGTTTAAAATGCCTACCGATGTTACCTACTTTTTCTTCCTCTCTCATAACCGGATCTAGATACTGGTGCCATTGCAAACATTTGGATTGCATAATTATTGTAATTCATACTTCTTCTTTCGTCAAATTATCCAAATTGTAACTTGTCTCTAATACTTAATTGTGCATTTTCCCCCCAATATTGTTTTAAGAATAGATTCTCAAAATCTTGAAAAGAATTGATATTCTTTTCCTGGCTATTAAACCATATACAAGGTTGATTGAACAAATACTGTCTAATAATCTCTTTCAATTCCTCAATAGCATTTATGTGTTTAGTTTTATTTCTTATTATTTCAATAAATGTGATGGGATGTAATTTTTATTATGTTGACCCCAAATTTATAATTAATTTGTATTCCATGACGATTCTACTCTCCAAATTATTGTCTATTCTTCTTAATTCTGATGATTTCATCTTTTCTTCTACATTTTTAGTCTACATTTATTATTTTAAATTTTTTTTCTACTTTTTTATCGAGAGTACTTATTTCATTTTTTTTTTTTTTTCCTGCCTTTCTACATGATTGTTATATTGGATACTTCTTGTGTTATTGCCACATAAATTCCTCATTTTGTTGTCCTATTTTAGTTTCTAATTGTTTATGTATTTCTAATAATTCCTTTTCATTTTCTTCTGATTTGAACTGTAATTTTCTTTCCATTCTTTCCACATTTCCTTTCACACTTCCTCTCATTCCATCATTCATTCTTTCTGAATTTTATTTCATATCATTTTTCATACTTGCTGAATTTTTTTTTTATTTCATTTTTCATACTTGCAGATTGTTTTTTCATTTCATGTATTTCATATTTCATTCTCCATTTCTGTACTCTCCATTTCTGTACTTTCACTTTGTATTTCACTCCCTCCCACATTTCTACTCTCTCCTTGTTCCTGATCACATATCTCTCTACCTTCTGCACCTTCTACCAAACCAACTTTCTTACCATCTCTCAAATCCATTTTTTATTCACCAATATTTAGCCTTACACGTTTGGACGCCATTTGTTATGAAATAATAAATATGTTGTAATTTTGCCACTCGTTGGGCGACATTTTGTTATGAAATATTGTTATGAAAAATAATTGTTGCTATTTCACCCACAAATATTTTCACCCTGAATAAATATTTTTGATTTCGAAAAATATTTTCTTCTTTCTTTATTTGATATACTTCTAATGATTGTTATGATTTGGTAAGATAATTTATTGTTATGATTTGATATGATAAATATTTTCGCTTCGCGTTGGGAAGCCAATTTGATGTTATACTATGATAGTTATTTTTTTTCCTTACTTGCCCTTATGTTGTTGTCAAATTGTAATGAAATAATGATTGTTATTTTGCTATTACTTTTGATGTCAATTTGTCATGATTGGGTAGAATGTAATAATTTCTATTTATATTTATATGTTTTGTAGAATTACTTCTTCCACCCAATACCATAACAATTTTATTGAATATATGTGAAAATTTTATTATTTTTACTTTCTGTTATTCTTTTTCTCACCACGACTGAACTCAGTTGGAAACGCCTTCGCCTCAGGAGTCGGTGCTGGCAACAAAGCCACTGCCTGTCTTGATGTCATCCGAACTATTTCAGTTCAATGTTTATAGGTGAGATATTAGCATGTCATTGTGGAAAGTAAACTAAAAATTATCAAAAACCATTATTTCCTTTATTCAGGAAAACTTATATTAACCTGGCCTGTGATAGATAACTTATAACTATGAGCAATTGACAAATTTTCATAGAATAATGAAAAACAGTGATGGATATTGTAAATATAACCTCACTTTCTCCTTTTGAGTTGGAAGACTTCTTCAATAGTTCATTAACAAATTATAAAGTGATTCAGTTTGTGATGTGCACTAAAAAAGTTTATACCTTGAGCTGAAATGTCGCTGATGCTTTACCTGGCCATAATCTGAATTCCTGTTCCTTCCACTCCTCTCAGGAACTCTCCATTGCAAAGGAACCATCCAAAATCCCCGGTATCAGCTCGGACAAGTTTTCATGTGGATACCAAAATTAAGGGTAATCTTCTTTTAAGACACTATCTTTTGCCACTTGTGTCTCCAGACACTGGTATGATATTTCCTTACATTGCAATGTTTCCGAAGTGTTATTCTTAGAATTGATTGATTTCCTGTTCGATACAACAGTTTTTAGTTCTGAAAATAAAATTTATAAACAATGTCTAGGTATGCCAATGGGCAGCCCAGTTTCCCCGATAATCGCTCAATATGTAATGGATGATCTCATTGATGATTGTTTAAACAAGATTCAATTTGAGATCCCATTTTTAAAGAAACATGTAGATGACATCATATTAAGTGCCCCTCAGGACAAATAACAAGAATTGTTACTTGTTCTCAACTCTTATCATGAAAAACTGCAATTTACCATCAAAGAAGAAAACATAGAACAGAGTGTCCCCTTCTTAGATACAAAAATTAATCAGAAGGGCAGACAATACTCTAATCACCAGCTGGTATACCAAACCAGGCGCTTCAGGAAGATTCTTACATTACGAATCATATCATCGACACAGACAAAAGATAAATCTGGTCTTGTGCATGAAAGATAGAGTAATCAAAACAAGTCACACTTCACTAAAAACAATCAATTTAAAAAAACTTTTGCAACTTTTCATTAATAGTGGATACCCACGAAACCTTGTTTATAAACTGATTTCCAGTAGGTCTTCCATTGATATTGATCATCCAAATAACAACAATAATAATAATAATATAATTAATTCTAATAATAACATTTTGGAACCAACGTTTCATCTTACCTAACCACATATAGAGTCTTTGAACTATAAATTCAACAAATTATTTTCCAAGATTCCTAACATCAAAATCGCGTATAAAAACCAAATATTGAACAAGATTTTTTCAAAGTTGAAAGACAAAGATCCTCTATTAGACAATTCGAACTTGGTATATTGTATCTTTCGTTCTCAATGTGAAAAGAAGTACATTGGCCAAACCAAAAGGAAATTGAAAGACAGAATTACCTCCTATGAAAGCGATATTAGAAATTTAAAAAAATCTTGTTCATTAGCTCATCACACCATGGCTTTGAACCATAACCCAGATTATGATAATGTGAATATCTTGAAACATGAATCTAATGTAAAAAAGAGAACTTTTCTCGAAATGACACAAATTTTCAAAGAACCTAATTCAATGAATTCGAGAACAAACATTGATAATCTCAGCATAATCTATTCATATTTACTCAGTCGTTCTCCTTATGAGACAGACCACAATTCAATACATTAACATAAGTGTGTCCCCTGGAATGGTGGGTATTGAATTTTTCACTTCGTCAATTTTTTAACTTTTTCTAAAAAACTCATATTTTCTCTGGCAGTCTCCTTATGAGACATACCAAAATCGTTTCAATTAACATAAGTTGGTACCCTGTATTTGTTTGGTGATATTATTTTTCACCGCATTGTATGTTGGCAACAGGTCTCTGATCTATTTTTCATACTTGTCAATTGTCAACTTCATATACTTCAATGATCATTCATTTTTCATTTGTCACCACTGCCTCTTGAATCCAACATGACCTCCATAAGAGCCCATTTGGAATTTTAAAATGTTTATACAATTATGTTTAAGTAATCTTGATCAATTTTATCAAAGTTTTAACTATATATGACTATACCAAGAGTGTTGTCTGTTGTGACATGGTATTTTATAAATTGCTGCAAGTGAAAGGGATTTTTAACCTCACTTTTGTAAGTACACATATGCCTATTTGGTTTTCAAATCTTATAATGTTCAATTTGAATTCATTGTAGAGTTCCTGATGAAGAGACAATAAATGACTCGAAAGTTGAATAGAAAAAAGAGTACACTTTTTTTCCATACCCCTGTTGACTGCATACTCGAATTTAAAAAGGATTCTTCTTTAACTTAGACAGTCGTCTAACCTTCACAACCCATATATATATATATATATATATATATATATATAAATACATTATTCAAACAAGAGTAATTTTTTAATGTTTTCACAATTTATTTACTGTTTGCATTTCGCACCAACAATGTTTGTGCGTTTGCTGCTATTATGAACTTTTCTCTGGTATTAATTAATATGAAGAAACGCAAGATGAAATTGAATTTTTTGACTGATATGTCAAGTTTTTATTGAAATATATTCACAGTGTCATTCTGAGAGAGTTGCTTAGCGACCAAGGTGAAAATGAAAACAAAAAATTACATGGCCAATTTGGTGCAGAATGCAAACAGAAAATAAATTGTGAAAAAATAAAATAAATATAATTCGGGCGTGAACATGCCCCCAGCCTTGAAAGATAAAAGTCTTTAAAAATCTTCACTTAAGATTTGTTGACTGGTAATGGACAAATGGAGGATACTGCTCTTCGTAATATGCCTAGGGAAGTCTGGACAGAAACCACTCTTATTATGCCATCTTCGCCGGGATGCGTATCGATGACTCGTCCTAACTTCCAGGAAAATGGTGGGAGGTTGTTGTCCTTGATAAGGACAAAAATGCCCTTGGTTACTTGGGGTCTCATTTTCTTCCATTTTTGGCGTTGTTGGAGCTCTCCGATGTACTCCTTGGACCATCTAGACCAAATATCTTGTAGTTATCGCTGCAACCTTTGAAACCGATCTAACCGATTCTCCTTGAGGTCAAGTATATCAGGATCGGGTATGGCTGTCAGGGGTCGACCGATCAAAAAGAGAGAAGTGATGGGATTCAGGTCAGAAGGGTCAGAGGAGAGTGGGGAGAGAGGACGAGAGTTTGAAATTGCTTCAGTCTGTAATAAAACCGTTTGAAAATCTTCGTACACAAGATTTGCACCACCAATTACTCTTTTTAAATGAGCCTTCATAGATTTTACCCCAGCTTTCCATGAACCACCAAAGTGCAGTGAATTTGCTGGACTGAACTTCCAATCAATTCCTTCATTGGCAAGAGAAGAAGCTATAGATTCATTTTCGTTTTTTAGAAAGGTGGTTAGAATTTCAATCTCATTTTTTGCCCCAATGAAATTTGTGCCATTGTCGGAAAACAATTTGCTTGGTTTTCCTCTTCGAGCACTGAAACGGCGCAATACAGCTATGAAAGCATCCTTTGTTAGGTCAGTGGCGACTTCTAAATGGACGGCCTTGGTTGTGAAGCAAATGAATAAACACACCCAAGCCTTGTAAGTCTTACCTCCGCGACCTCGACGCTCCTTGAGAATAAAAGGACCGGCATAATCCACCCCACTTATAGAAAATGGAGGCGAAGGACTCAATCTCTCCTTTGGGATTTCACCCATGAGAGGATGAATTGTAGTTGCCTTAAATCGACAACATTTCACACAGTGGTGAACAACTTTTCGAGCTGCATTTCTACCAGAAATGACCCAAAACCGTTCTCTCACAGAAGCCAATAGTTGCTGTGCATCATGAAATAGCATTTGATGCTCCTCGCGAAATATTAAAGTTGTGAGGTGGTCATTTGCAGGAAGTAGAATGGGATGTCGCTTATCATAATCAAAATTTGAACGACTAAGCCTTCCACCTACTCTTATTATTTTATTTTCATCCAAAAATGGATTAAGGTTGAGAATTTTGCTATTGGACTCTATGGGTTTATTTTGCTTGAATGGGAACAGCTCTGAAGGGAAATGCCTTGACTGTGCAATTTGTATCAGAAGTTGAAGAGCAAGTTGTATTTCTCTTGATTGCAAAGTGCCAAGCGTTCTGAGTTCCCTTGGACTTGAAAGGTTATGTTTGAATCTCAAACAATATGCTGTACATCTTTTCAAGCGTATTAAACTCGAAAAATTAGTGATTGGAAAATCATTGTAAAGAGTAGTAAGAATGCTCGTTTGAGTGCATGATTTGAATTCAGGCAAATTGAAATTTGAAGGCAATTCTAAAATTGGCCATTTGGAAGAATCTTTTGAGAGCCACTGTGGTCCGTGCCACCAAAGGTCATGCGAAATTATACGCCCTGGATTAACTCCCCGAGAAAGTAAATTGGCGGGATTGTCCTCCCCACGAACATGTCTCCAGGTGCAGCTATCAGTTTTGGACTGAATTTCAACAACTCGATTTGGCACGAAGGTTTTAAGCATACTTGGAGATGTATTCAACCATCCTAGCACCATAGTTGAGTCAGACCAGCAACAAATTTGATCAATTTGCAAGGCTAGGGATTTGACAACCTTATTTAATAAACGTGCCAATGTCAATGCACCGCAAAGCTCAAGTTTTGGAGTGGTCAACCATTTTGGGGGTGCTACTTCAGCCTTTGCACATAACAAGTTGACAGATATTTCTCCATTGAAGTTGATACTGCGAATAAATATACATGAACCATAGGCATCGTTTGAGGCATCACAGAATGCGTGCATTTCAATGCGAATTGGATCGATGCATTTGACATGCCTGGGAATTCGAATTTCATTTATCTGATCTAGTTCATCTCTAAACTTCAACCACTGAGTATGTATACACAAAGGTACTGACTCATCCCAAGATAGCTTTTCCTGCCATAACTTCTGTAGAATTATTTTTGCGACAATTGTACATGCGCTCAAAATACCCAAGGGATCATATAATTGTGCAATACTTGATAATATTGCTCGCTTGGTGATATTCTTCATTGATTTAATTTCAGGACTGTGAAATAAAAGAAAATCATTTTTGATGACCATAACAAACCCAAAGTTTTCATACTCTCATGTGAGCCGAGTTGTAACACGTGTAAAGGGGATGTCGAAGTTTCAACATGCTGGAGAATGAGAGGGTCGTTTGAAACCCACTTTCGTAAATCAAAACAGCCAAGAGATAGAATATCAAAGACCTGTTTTACTATGACAGCAAGTTGATCTAATGAGTCATGAGACGTCAAAAGATCATCTACATACATATCTCTCAAAATGACCTCAGAAGCTTCTGAAAAAGAATGCTTGTTCTGATGTGCCAATTCTTGAACGCATCGAATCGCTAAGAAACTAGCTGATGATGTCCCATAACTGACAGTATTGAAATGAAATACATCAAGTGGTTCGATAGGAGAACTTCTCCACAATATCTGCTGGAGTGACCGCTGACTAGATTCAACCATAATTTGTCTATACATTTTGCAGATGTCAGCGGAAGCTACATACCTACATTGTCTGAAACGGAGTAGTATTGACAGCAAATCATTTTGAATTTGAGGACCGACCATTTGTATATCATTAACTGACCAACCTGAGGTAGTAGGACATGAGCCGTCAAATACAACCCTCAGCTTTGTAGTTAAACTATCCTCCTTGAGAACTCCATGATGCGGAAGAAAGTATTCGATTTCCTGAGGATCTGAAAAATCCTTTTTTGTCATATGACCTGAATGCTCATACTCACTTAAAAATGAAACATACATTTCCCGAAGTTTCTCATTTGATTGCAATTTGTGCTCTAAATTGTAAAAACGTTTTAATGCTTGGGATTTTGAATCACCTAGCTTGTTCACTAATTCCTTTAACGGTATGGATACAATAAAACGTCCTTCAGCATTCCTTTTGTGAGTGGAGGTAAAATGTTTTTCACAATCTAATTTTTTGCTAGAAAGGATTCCATCAACAGGACATTCTCCAATTTCCCAAAATCGGGATAATTGTTTTTGAACATCAATGTTCTTGGCAAGATTACAATGGGACTGATTATTGTAATTGAGAGTGAGTGGTCCAGCCACAATCCACCCAAATTTGGTTTTTTGCAAAATAGCTTGTGAACTGGGTTTTATTTGCCCAACAGCTGATACATGCCAGAACAGATCAGCTCCTATTAGTTAATCAATTTTCTTTGGAATATTGAAATTTGGGTCGGCTAAATGAATATTTTGAGGAATTTTCAAACATGGAATATCTATATAATGATTGGGAATTTTGTCACAGATGCTATCAACAATTAGGCATGACAATGTAACTGAAAACCTATTGTTAGTTGACTGAATTTGAATGTCACAATTTTCTTTTATATTTGAAGATGCTTGTGTGATACCTATGATGGTCATGTTGATTTTTTTCTTTTGAACGCCTATCAATCGTTGAAAACTGCTTGAAATGAAATTTGATTGAGATGCGGAATCTAATAGAGCAGTGCAACTTTGAATGTTTCCCGCTATTGTTTTAACATGAACACGAATGGTAGACAAAAGAACTTGTGCTGAAACCGGCATTATACTAGTGCACGACAATTGAGAGTGAGCCTGTGATACAAGGGCATCTGAAGAAGTCTCTCTGTCTATGTGCAAAAGAGAATTGTGCTTGCATGAACATTTTTTGCAATTTGAGTAATTGCACGTCTCGACTTGATGTCCTGCATTTAGACAGTTGATGCACAACTTCAAGTCCTTTACTTTTTCCATACGAGCTTCGACAGAAAGCTTTGAAAATTTCGAACATGAATATATTTTATGGAAACCATGACACATGTGACATGAACGAATTTGGGAATGCAAGATTTTTTGGGAATAGTTTTTGGTATCTTTGGATTTGAAATGTTTGCTAGCATAAGACTGCCATGCTTCTAATTTCTCCAAAGTTCCAGCCTTGTCACGAAGAAATCTGAAAAATTCCTTTAATGTTGGAACGTCCTCATTGCATTTGAATGTTTCCCAATCACGCAGACTTGTGGAATCTAGCTTACTTGTGAGCATAAAGATAAGAAGTGTGTCCCAGTGTTCTGTAGGCTGACCCAACATTTTTAAACATCGTAAATGTTTTGATACATGATTACTTAAGTTTCTGAGATGCTCGGCTGATTCCTTTGAAAATTCCTTTATATTCAAAAGAGCCTTTGTATGATTGTGAATTAATAAAGACTTATTATTGAACCTTTCACAAAGTGGATCCCAAGCTACCTTGTGATTTGATGAGGAAATTTCTAGAGATGAAATGATTTTGGCAGCTTCTTTTTCTAATGAAGCTCTTAGATAATGAAATCGTTGTATATCATTAATACTAGAATTCTTATTTATTAAGGAATCAAAAGTGTCATAAAACTCCAACCACCCTTCATAATCTCCTGAAAATGTTGGAAGCTTAATGATGGGAAGCTTTACATTGAGTGATGAGCTATCATTTGAGGTTAGACCACCCTGTATCGTTGAATGTGGTGATGGAAAACTAGGGTTCCACCATTTTTCGACAAATTCTGTGGCTACTGAAGTTGCAATAAAAAATGAATTTTCGAACTTCTCAGACTCCTGTAACTCCGATTTAGGATCATCTGATAAGTAGTTGATGGCACACTGAACCTCATGGAATTCGTTAAGAAGGTATTCTGTGCGTGACATATTTATTTTGGAAGTGTCAGTTTCCGTTTTGTAATTTTGTAGAAATTTATTGAAAGATGAAAGTCGTGAATCAATGCTCATGCGTCTGAAATGTAACCTTTTCAATTCTTCCTTCTTCTTAAGTTCTTTAAGCTTTTTGTACTCTTCAGCCATTGTGAAACTGAACTTAGAATGCAAGGTACTAAATGAACAGATAAACGTGAATGACTGCAAATATGTGTAGTGCAAACCTGTATGAATAATGAGATCGAATTCTGAAGGTGAATTCTGACCACAATGCAATGAAATATTCTAATGAACTCGCGTGCAATTTTAAACGAAGTAAGGAGAGGTAAAACTGGAATAGACTCACAGAATCTCGGCGATAGACCCCTTTCTTCTGCTTTGGACCTCTTTTTCAACTGGCAATGTTGTCACTGATATTCCATAAGTGATAACTGGTAATTAACACTTTATGCGACTAGAAGGACCAATTTCAGAATTACCTTCAAATTCCAATTTGCCTGAATTCAAATCATGCACTCAAACGAGCATTCTTACTACTCTTCACAATGATTTTCCAATCACTAATTTCTCGAGTTTAATACGCTTGAAAAGTTGTACAGCATATTGTTTGAGATTCAAACATAACCTTTCAAGTCCAAGGTAACTTAGAACGCTTGGCACTTTGCAACCAAGAGAAATACAACTTGCTCTTCAACTTCTGATACAAATTGCACAGTCAAGGCATTTCCCTTCAGAGCTGTTCTCATTCAAGCAAAATAAACCCATAGAGTCCAATAGCAAAATTCTCAACCTTAATCCATTTTTGGATGAAAATAAAATAAATAGAGTAGGTGGTAGGCTTAGTCGTTCAAATTTTGATTGTGATAAGCGACATCCCATTTTACTTCCTGCAAATGACCACCTCAAAACTTTAATATTTCGCGGGGAGCAGCAAATGCTATTTCATGCTGGACCACAGCAACTATTGGCTTCTGTGAGAGAACGGTTTTGGGTCATTTCTGGTAGAAATGCAGCTCAAAAAGTTGTTCACCAGTGTGTGAAATGTTGTCGATTTAAGGCCACTACAATTCATCCTCTCATGGGTGAAATCCCAAAGGAGAGATTGAGTCCTTCGCCTCCATTTTCTATAAGTGGGATGGATTATGCCGGTCCTTTTATTCTCAAGGAGCGTCGAGGTCGCGGAGGTAAGACTTAAAAGGCTTGGGTGTGTTTATTCATTTGCTTCACAACCAAGGCCGTCCATTAAGAAGTCGCCACTGACCTAACAAAAGATGCTTCTATAGCTGCATTGCAGCGTTTCAGTGCTCGAAGAGGAAAACCAATAGAAAAAAGAGTACACTTTTTTTCCATACCCCTGTTGACTGCATACCCGAATTTAAAAAGGAGTCTTCTTTAACTTAGACAGTCGTCTAACCTTCACAACCTATATATATATATATATATATATATATATATATATATATATATATATATATATATATATATATATATATATATATATATATATATATATATATATATATATATATATATATATGAAAGAGAGTAATATCGAGGGGACTGTTAAAAACAAAATGGAAAGAATTTAGTGGACATAGCCCTCAGAGAAAAGAGTTAACCGTAGACACGTGTTTCGGGCTCTCGGCCCCTCATCAGTACGGTGGAGACGTGCGAGGATGAACAACACTTGGTAGAAAACGACAAATCAACGGAGTCAACAAACAGAAGCCAACCGCTCATTTGTGGTTTCGGTCAGCAGACCCTGACTTCCAGGGCAACAACCAACGTCACCACGGAGGCAGCTATAGCTACCTGCGTGACATCCGAATCCAGGAATATAAATATGAAAGAGAATAATATCGGGGGGACTGTTGAAAACAAAATGGAAAGAATTTAGTGGACATAGCCCTCAGAGAAAAGAGTTAACCGTAGACACGTGTTACGGGTTCTCGGCCCTCATCAGTACGGTGGAGAAGTGCGAGGATGAACAACACTTGGTAGAAAACGACAAATCAACGGAGTCAACAAACAGAAGCCAACCGCTCATTTGTGGTTCCGGTCAGCAGACCCTGACTTCCAGGGCAACAACCAACGTCACCACGGAGGCAGCTATAGCTACCTGCGTGACATCCGAATCCAGGAATATAAATATGAAAGAGAGTAATATCGAGGGGACTGTTAAAAACAATATGGAAAGAATTTAGTGGACATAGCCCTCAGAGAAAAGAGTTTACCGTAGACACGTGTTTCGGGCTCTCGGCCCTCATCAGTACGGTGGAGAAGTGCGAGGATGAACAACACTTGGTAGAAAACGACAAATCAACGGAGTCAACAAACAGAAGCCAACCGCTCATTTGTGGTTTCGGTCAGCAGACCCTGACTTCCAGGGCAACAACCAACGTCACCACGGAGGCAGCTATAGCTACCTGCGTGACATCCGAATCCAGGAATATAAATATGAAAGAGAGTAATATCGAGGGGACTGTTAAAAACAAAATGGAGAGAATTTAGTGGACATAGCCCTCAGAGAAAAGAGTTAACCGTAGACATGTGTTTCGGGCTCTCGGCCCTCATCAGTACGGTGGAGAAGTGCGAGGATGAACAACACTTGGTAGAAAACGACAAATCAACGGAGTCAACAAACAGAAGCCAACCGCTCATTTGTGGTTTCGGTCAGCAGACCCTGACTTCCAGGGCAACAACCAATGGCACCACGGAGGCAGCTATAGCTACCTGCGTGGCATCCGAATCCAGGAATATAAATATGAAAGAGAGTAATATCGAGGGGACTGTTAAAAACAAAATGGAAAGAATTCAGTGGACATAGCCCTCAGAGAAAAGAGTTAACCGTAGACACGTGTTTCGGGCTCTCGGCCCTCATCAGTACGGTGGAGAAGTGCGAGGATGAACAACACTTGGTAGAAAACGACAAATCAACGGAGTCAACAAACAGAGGCCAACCGCTCATTTGTGGTTTCGGTCAGCAGACCCTGACTTCCAGGGCAACAACCAACGTCACCACGGAGGCAGCTATAGCTACCTGCGTGACATCCGAATCCAGGAATATAAATATGAAAGAGAGTAATATCGAGGGGACTGTTAAAAACAAAATGGAAATAATTTAGTGGACATAGCCCTCAGAGAAAAGAGTTAACCGTAGACACGTGTTTCGGGCTCTTGGCCCTCATCAGTACGGTGGAGAAGTGCAAGGATGAACAACACTTGGTAGAAAACGACAAATCAAAGGAGTCAACAAACAGAAGCCAACCGCTCATTTGTGGTTTCGGTCAGCAGACCCTGACTTCCAGGGAAACAACCAACGTCACCACGGAGGCAGCTATAGCTACCTGCATGACATCCGAATCCAGGAATATAAATATGAAAGAGAGTAATATCGAGGGGACTGTTAAAAATAAAATGGAAAGAATTTAGTGGACATAGCCCTCAGAGAAAAGAGTTAACCGTAGACACGTGTTTCGGGCTCTCGGCCCTCATCAGTACGGTGGAGAAGTGCGAGGATGAACAACACTTGGTAGAAAACGACAAATCAACGGAGTCAACAAACAGAAGCCAACCGCTCATTTGTGGTTTCGGTCAGCAGACCCCTGACTTCCAGGGCAACAACCAACGTCACCACGGAGGCAGCTATAGCTACCTGCGTTACATCCGAATCCAAGAATATAAATATGAAAGAGAGTAATATCGAGGGGACTGTTAAAAACAGAATGGGAAGAATTTAGTGGACATAGCCCTCAGAGAAAAGAGTTAACCGTAGACACGTGTTTCGGGCTCTCGGCCCTCATCAGTACGGTGGAGAAGTGCGAGGATGAACAACACTTGGTAGAAAACGACAAATCAACGGAGTCAACAAACAGAAGCCATATATATATATATATATATATATATATATATATATATATATATATATATATATATATTCATCTATCGAAATGATATACTTTGCATAAGGAATATCATTTGAATATTTATAGTATTTCAAATTGTATTACTAACATCAAACTATGATTGATGAATTGAATGTGTCACCAAATAAATAAAAAAATTATTGAATATCATTGATTTATGCTATTTATTTAGCTGCAGATATACTGTTTCTGAAAATATTCGATTTAAATGCAATATATAATCGAATGAGATTTGAACTTGGATGATATTTTCCCCCTCATATGAGTATTTTCCTTTCAATATTTGTTCACCAATGTTTTTTGCGGTTCTCTTCTAGAATATATGTTCTCGTTTTTACCTCAAACGAGTTGTATACTATAACCTCTTTATGTTCTGAATGTAAAAAATTATTTTAGGATTCGAATGACGAATAAGTATGTATGCCAAATATCAGTAGGATCAGAGGTTGGGACAATATATATCAAATTCACCTCTCATGTTCGATCAGCAACTGTGGCAAAGTACCAAAATAAATAGGAAGAGGTACATGCGACTACCCAAAAAATGGTTTTTACAAATATCCTAACGAGGGGTTATCTGAATACAGCAGTTGATATCCAGCTTCTTGGTGCTCAGGAGTTTACACTTCCGAAAGCAAGGTTGTACTGCAGCACAATGAGATTCGGAGCTACAGCTCTCCGTACTTGGAGCGACAGATACCAAACACTGCTCCGGTAGTTGTGGAAACCATTTGGTCAGTAGAGTAAAGAATAATTGGAAGGGTTCACTGTTAAGCCAGAACTTCATTTCATTCAATGATTTCATAAGTTAGTAGGAACCGGAGTCAATTGAGTTAGTAAACGTTAGCAATATTGCTGTAGGGCAATAAAACATACCTGTTTGATGTGTACCTTTGATGAGAATTGAAGAGATGGTGCAAAAAAACTTTCAGTGAAGAACAATCAATTTTAAATCTTTTTCGAACTATTTGGCCCCTATCATATTTATCGGATTCCAACCAGCAGGAATTCAAATTTCATGCAGGAATATAGAACCTGCATATTCCTGCATGAAATTCCAATTCCTGCTGGATGGAATCCGATAAATATGATTTGGGCCAAATAGTTCGAAAAAGATCTCAGATTCTATGAATCCTATAAAAATGACTGTTTTGACAAATTATTGATTCATGGATGATGTCTGACATTGAAAATATTTTTATTCTTTGGAATGGAAAATCTTGATTTTTACCGAGAGGATCTTACGATGAATGGAAGAAGTGAATAGTGCAGTTTCTATTCTTTCGAAAGTTGACAGAGTAGAACCAACCTTTGTTTACATTCAGGTGATACTTTTAACGATTGTTGTTCATTTTCCATTGCTGTATTCTCTTTTCTGTTCTATCGTTCTCTATACTCTATATTTCATTCTGTTGGTTTTTCTCTTGCTTGATTTCCGATTTTGGCAAACACCTCGGAGAGGTGGTCTATATGTTTTACTCTTGATCGATCCCTGACTTATACAGTTCATTTTGAAAGTCATTGCTGCTGATTCTGTTTGCAGTTTCTCTAGAACATTATTATCCACTTTCTTCTCAATTTGTATCGATCTCATTTCTAAATTTGAGTTTGATAATTAACCTGATTCCATTCAGTCCGAACTTGATAGTTATTAACTCGAATTGACGTTTTTTATAGCTCGAGGTATGCAGGGTGATTCAAGAATATTTGTCGAAGGAGGCATAGACAGTGTCGGTGGAGAATTGAAAAAATTGTTTATAAGGTCATAGAGAGTGTTAAAAATGCATCACAATCCTAACATGTATGAATCAATCTCCTGCAGGAGACACCGACATATTTCTCGACTGCCTGAAATGAATCCAAATGAATATCTCTCAAAATTAAAAAATACAACATAATCATTCGTAGAGACTAACATTCCACTGAATGATTATATATCACAACTTATTCGTTGAAACAGATAAGCTGTGTCAACCAAGAAAACTGTTATCAAAAGGCAGTTGAACAATACGACAGAATAAAAGTTTATACTGCAGGAGTCTATAGGGCAAACTACATTTATGGATTCAATGGACACTGGTGATTCACACCTCTTGGAGAAAAACTTTTCGAATTTAAGTTGTGGAGCTTGAAAATTCCCATCAAACATCATTTAGATTTCCAATAATTGTGTGATAATTAAAGTTCAAGAATTATTTCTCCAACCGCAATTTTGGAACAAGGTGATTGATTCGGAATATCTTCAGACTTGAGGGTATCAAAACGAAGTATTTTTTTTGTAATTCGCTTAGAAAATGGGGCATGACCCCTCCATCAGAACTGTTTACCCAAAACAGTTTTGCTACCATGCTTGAAATTTGCAACCTAATTATGGTCCATGTATTTCAATGTGAAAAATCCTTGGCCTATACCAACGAAACTTCACAGTAATTCCCAAATAACAGTGATCTTCATAACTCCCGAAATTTTGGTAACAACAAAGTCCATAGCTGAGTTTACGTTATCGAACAAACTTCAGCAGATGGAAGGTAAACAACCATTTCTTTCTTTTATTCAATATTTTCAATTTCTAAAGAAAGCATACCAGGATTGTTACCTGAAGTTTCCATCGATTCTGCCGTGATGATATATTTGCAGAAACGTTTGTGACTTTTTTCCATCAACACTTCTGTTGCGGATCGATAGCTCGATACTTTTGATAGGGAAAAGTGAATTGTGATATCTCTTTAGTAAATAACAAATTGAAGGGGTGAACCGTAAAGCGTGAATATCAGAAAAAAAACGTACAGCACGATGACTTACTTTGGTATTCCTGGGAAGTTAGTTGTTGCTCCTCGAGATCAGGAAGGGCCCTTTCAACGGAGGATCCGGCTTGGCTGCGTGGAGTTGAGGAATTCGATTGGGAATGTGTTCACAAGAGATGTCTATTGTCTCACATCCACACAAAATATAGACGAAAAATGCGCGACACCCCCCTTGCCGTTACAACTGGGCAAAAAGCGGAATAAATGCGGTTATGTATATCTTTTAATACCTATGACATGTGTCACGTTTTTTTCTGATCTGGCCCACAGTGATCTTGAAACTAAGATGTCTAAAAACATGGTGTATTCACTTATACCTGTGAAATATTGGGACAAACTGGGGGACACCAGCCCTCTTGATAAAGGGAGTTATCTAGAGTTTCAGATGGCGCCGACGTCGTTTCTTGTCATAATTCAGTAAACTGCAATTACAGACCACACAGGGTGTTTTTGTGTCTCTGATCCGTTCTGTGATTGTGCTTTTGTCGCCGTTAAGGTTATGTCAATTCGTTGTGAAATATTTTGAGGTTGATCGATCGATGTAACATATTTTAGAACAAACTATTCCATGTACTTATGTCAGTGTTATATAGAATTTTCGAGAGGTGTTCCGAAATAATTCTAATTATGAACCGTACCAATTTATTTTGTATGGTTAATTTTTTATTGATACGGCTCCACCGAGTTGGTACCTACTTATGTATTTCTGTCCCTGTTTGCTCATGATAAAAATCTTATGATGGAGCGGATAATGATTTTATGAAGTGCTGTAAATTACATACAATTACTTGATTGAGCTTTCAAACCAATAAAAGTAAAATTTGTGAGATCAAACGACTTATAGTTTGCCGATATTGGGTATGGAATTGAAATATTGCGAAGTTTCTCAACAGCTGCCATTTTGAGACTATTGGACCATTTTCGCTCGTGGCGACGTGCTCCTCCAGCGCTGCACTTCAGAGTTGCCGCCTCACATTTTTTTCGCACGTTAGCGGAAAAATTCTGCAGCTTACAGTTTTCATTTTAAAGAAAAATGTTATCTACCTTTTTCATGTCAATTTTTCCATTTTTGCGAGTGGCACCATTATTTATTCATTCATTTTTCAATAATCAATATATAATGTAATTTGGCAACTTATTTGTTAAATAATTAATTAAGCACATACTTTATGGTTGGTAACTTTTCACATGTTGTTCCTAACATCATCACTAATGTACAGTAAAAAGTTCTCGCAGTCCCCTAACTTTCTGAAGCTAAAATGTAATGAAAAGGGAAACATTCTCAATCGAATATTGATAGAAAGATTTTTCTGTGAATTGAAAAATCCAGGATTAAAATGAAGTTATTTTTTGTGAATGTCTAACAGAAAACAACTACTTCCCCGGCTGAAGCCTTGCTGGACATTGAACTACATCTGATAGATATTCTGAAAAAGCCCTAACTCAAAAGAAAAAATCTTTCAGTCGCAGATGATTCCACATCTGATTTTATGAACATCCTGTTTATATTTTCAACAAATCAATCTAAAATGTAATATTATTCCACTACCAGTAAAATGACTCGTATATGTATAAATTAATTTGAATCTTCTCTGAACCTTTGCCCATTGGAATAAACTTCTGATTGTAATGTATCTAGTAACTAGCAAGTCAAATAATTTTATTATTAGTTTTATATTTATTTTTTATATTATATATATTTTGTATAATTTTTTTTCCATGAGATGACCGTCTTCTGACTAAAAGTATCGAAAAATTCTAAATATAGTGGATATTTTCTTCCAAAGAGCTATAGGACCCTATGGGACGGTTCGGAATTCACTAGCCAAAATCAATATATCTTCATAGAATGAAAAGTCCACGCTTACTTTTGAAATTCATGTGTTTATTGAAAAGTGATAATCATCCTAATCATAGTCATTAGCCTTATCGATCTTGGGAGTGGGCATTGTTCTTTCGAACAAATGCTTGGTTTAGATCGCCCTCCTCCGATGATATCATGCGGGGTGTTACTGAAAATAAAAGAAAAGCATTCAGATTATTTTTTTCACCCCTCATCCTTGCAAGTAGGGCTCACCTTTTCCGGCGAAGTCATTCTAAGATAGCTGGAAACAGCCTAGACTGTCGCACACCAGGATTCATCGATTACTCAACTTCATCAACAGATTTTATGATATCTACAATGAACTCTCTGATTTTGTCCATGTTAGAAGGTTGTTAGAGAGGTAATAGTCTGGCAGATATGGGCAGTGAACAGCTTGGTGATAGTTTGTATCGGAAAGTTCAATGGAACAATGTCATCGGAGACATTTTCCAATCCCCTCAATTTTCAAGTTAATTTATCATCTAGAGACATCAGTCCACTCTCCTTCCTTTTCTCATTCCTTCGTGGAAGTTTTCATGATCCGAAAAAGGCCATTTGAGAAGAAATAGCTCTAAAAAAATCGCCAGGTAGACCTCAAGAAAAATCTTATTTTTGACAGACAGATGTAAACATTGTAGTAAGTTTCGAGGATTTCATCTCATTTTCGCGCCAACTGTTCTGAGCGGGATCTTGTTCGTAGCACTATAATCTTTGTAAACGATCAATTCACAATTTTTTGCATAAAGTAATGTTGACAGAAAAAGAAAATTTCATAGGTTTGAAGTTTGACATTTTGCGTGACACAAACAACAAACATTCCTCAATCGCGCCATCTACTAATGAAGTTCTAAGCAGAATTTAACGTTTTTCATTTGTTGTCCCCCAAAAATTCTAAACAAAATCGAATCAGTGAATACACCAGGGTTCTTAGGCATCTTACTTGAAACGTCGTCCACTGGGTGTTCAGTCATAGTGCTGTGTACACACGCGAAATGCAATGAGGAAAAATAAGTGAAGTTCTTTCTTTCTGCAATAACTTCAAGAATTAAACTAGGGAATGAAATTTTTTTTTACGAATATTTCAGTTATACAGAATGTTTTTCATGTCATATTTGCATGAGAGGAGGTACTCTTTACCTCATTTCGAAAATTGAAATCTTAATCTGCTTAATTTTCAGAATACGGATTATGGTTTCTCAGTGATCGCTTGAGAGCTCTTGAACTGAATGATTTATTTCGAGAAATTCATTTTTAGTGGTAGGAGACCCATTCAAAGGTAAATATGTGAAATTGATTTGATTTCAGTGTCGTTCTGGAGGGTATCCTACAGGATAAATATTGAGAAAAATTGTACGTGACTAGTTTTCTAGAGGTATGATTCTTTCGAAGAATTGATAAACAGAGAAATTTTCTATTTCCCAACTGTTTTTCGCTATGGTAGGAAGAACACACCACTGAATATCCCCGGACCATTTGAAAATACATCAAAATGTGTATTACGTTGGAACCATTGTAGATAGGCATATTTTCAAAAAAGTCTAATGTACCTAGGCATTACTATAAGTGGGAACTTTCACTTTGGAAAACATATGGAAACTGCAGTAGAGAAAGCAGAGATAGAAGCTGCAACATTTGGTAGGATGATCTCCAACATCAAAGGCACAAAACCTAAAATCGAGGAATGCTGTATCATGTGGTCCAATCGATGCTTGTACACCCATCTGGAAAAAATACATAAGAGAAAGGGAGTACAAACAACAAGCTATGGGATTCTAGCTGTTGAGAGTCACTAGTGCATACCGTACGGTGTCGACTAGGGCAGTACAGGTAGTAGCAGATATTATACTGATTGACTTTCTCGCAGAAGCAATTACAAGGCTCCACCAGCGGAAGAGCAGAAGTGTTTTCCAGACAAAAACGGAAAGGAGAAACATAACTCTGAGGAATTCGCAAGAAGTGTGATATAATACAAATAACGTTGTGCAATGGACAAAGCGATCGATACCACTACCGAAAGAAGGATTGACTGTAGAAATACTGACTTTTTCCTATCACAAATACTAACTGGGCATGGTCCTTTCAGGGTATATACAGAGTGGGCCATTGTAAACGAAATAGCGGTTCTGTAGGTCAGCAGAACCGAATTATATAAAAACGCTCGGACACATCAATTACATTTTCGAGGGGGACATCGTTCGCGATAAAATTCACACGAAATACATTCCATCCCTCGGAGCTGTGACCACCACCCCTGAATTTTTAAATGGCAACATATGGCAAGTAATACCTCATTTGAAAGGTATTCCCATTCTCAATATAAAACAATAAAAATAAATTAATTCTATCGATTCGTTTTCGAGATATAGAAATTTGAAGTTGGGAAATCACTTTTTATTCACTCAATCAATAAAAACAATATCTGATAAAGCAACTATCGCAATGATCATTATTGTCAATGAACTAAATGTTCGAACTGTCTACCATCCATACAATAGTACAAGTTCTGTTCAAAACGAGACCTCACATTTCGTAGCATTTCCGGCTTTATTCGACGGTATACTTCAATAATTATCCTTCGTAAATCTTCCAGAGATTCTGGTTCGGCTGCGAAGATTTTGTTTTTCAAGTGACCCCACAGGAAAAAGTCGAGTGGGGTTGAATCTGGAGATCTGGCTGGCCACTCTATGGAGTCTCTTCTTCCAATCCAACTTCCAGGAAACATTCTACCCAACCAAATGCCCTAACATACTGTGCATAATGTGGAGGTGCCTCGTCTTGTTGGAATATCAAGTCGTCATCATTTTCAATGATGTCTACTGATTATGGATAAACAAATTCATTCAATAATTCCAAATAAGTTTTTCCTGTCAGGTTACCGTCGAGAAATACTGGTCCAATCAAATGGTCCCCAAAAATACCGGCGCCCAGACATTGAGTTTCTGGGCAGTTTGAGTATGGACTTCGTGGAAAACATGTGGATTGGCATCTGACCAATAACGACAATTATGACGATTCATAGTCGAATTCAAAAAGAATATAGACTCATCAGAAAAGCAGATGTTGAAAAGAAAATTCTCAACAGCATCTATTCTCGTAGTCATAATTTCACAAAATTCCTGTCGCCTATCAAAATCATCTTCATCCATTTGGTGTACCAAATGTATTTTGTATGGGTGGAATTTATGATGTTTCAGGATTTGGCGGATACTGATTCTACTGATATTGGTAACTCTAGCCAATTTTCTTGTGCTCAATGTTGGGTCTGCATGAACTTGTCCTAAAAGGCAACTTCAACACGTTCTGGGTCTCGTTTTTTGTTGGCTACTGATCCAGTTTGACGAAATTTTTGCACTAATTCTAGAACGTATTTTCTAGCAACAAGTTTATCTGGATGCGTTTCATTGAACAAATTAGCTGTACGATTACCGCACTCATCATTCTTAAAAAAATTATTATTATTTCAACTCTTTTCGCGATCTTATACACCAATATTGCGGAAAGATAATCAGCAGCTTTAGCCAAGTAATTCACTCTAATTTCGTTCAATCAAAGATCAGTTTGACACTGATTGACGTCCACAATTGCGATTTGGCCAAACAAATTATCTCATACATGTTTTTGTTGTACCCGCATTCGAGTCGAATTCGAAAAAACATCTTTTTATCGATTCTTAAAAACCTTCAAAAAAGTTCGATCAAGTAAATGAGGATGAAA
Source organism: Gonioctena quinquepunctata (assembly GCA_018342105.1). Classification (NCBI taxonomy): domain Eukaryota; kingdom Metazoa; phylum Arthropoda; class Insecta; order Coleoptera; family Chrysomelidae; genus Gonioctena; species Gonioctena quinquepunctata. The sequence goes on along the minus strand of JAFIRS010003620.1, from coordinate 182 downwards.
TGAAAATTTTAAACGGAATTGCATGTTATTTGTTAGTGAACAGTTGGATCATTCAATTCCTTGACAATGATAATTATCTTCAAATAGTTGCATTGTTAGATGTTATTTTCATTGATTGAGTGAATAAAAAGTGATTTCCCAACTCCAAGTTTCTATATCTCGAAAACGAATCGATAGAATTG